>CM033474.1:231880433-231951166 GCA_019447015.1 Hymenochirus boettgeri | reverse complement strand
TTTAGAGAATACAGTCTTATTTAGAGAATAGTCTTATTTCAAAGAAGTCTTTTTAGAGAATACAGTCTTATTTCAAAGAATACAGACTTATTTAGAGAATACAGTCTTATTTCAAAGAATAGTCTTATTTAGAGAATACAGTCTTATTTCAAAGAATACAGTCTTATTTAGAGAATAGTTTATTTAGAGAATACAGTCTTATTTAAAAGAATAGTATTATTTAGAGAATATAGTCTTATTTAGAGAATACAGTCTTATTTCAAAGAATAGTCTTATTTAGAGAATACAGTCTTATTTAAAGGATACAGACTTATTTAAAGAATAACAGTCTTATTTAGATAATACAGTTTTATTTAGCGAATACAGTCTTATTTCAAAGAATAGTCTTATTTAGAAAATACAGTCTTATTTCAAAGAATAGTCTTATTTAGAGAATAGTTTATTTAGAGAATACAGTCTTATTTCAAAGAATACAGTCTTATTTAGATAATACAGTCTTATTTAGAGAATACAGTCTTATTTAGAAAATACAGTCTTATTTAGAGAATAACAGTCTTATTTAGAGAATACAGTCTTATTTAGATAATACAGTCTTATTTAGAGAATACAGTCTTATTTAGAGAATAACAGTCTTATTTAGAGAATACAGTCTTATTTAGATAATACAGTCTTATTTAGATAATACAGTCTTATTTAAAGAATACAGTCTTATTTAGAGAATACAGTCTTATTTAGAGAATACAGTCTTATTTAGAAAATAGTCTTATTTAGAGAATACAGTCTTATTTAGAGAATGCCGTTTTATTTACAAAATAGTCTTATTTAGAGAATACAGTCTTATTTAAGTTTAATAGATAAGTGTTTGCATTTTTTAATTACATGTTACACATGCTATATTTTAATCTCTATATACACAAAATAGAGATGTTCGAAACCAGTGAGTTTCATTCCATTTTTGAATTTTCCGAATTCAGAAGAAGTTCCAAAATCTGAAAATGGCCCATGAAAGTCAATGGAAAAAAAAAAATCAGAAAGTTCAGATCAGTTCCAAATGTATTTGGATCCGGGAGCTTCAGTTTCGGACCCAGACCCCATAACTAAAGGATGGTATTATTGCCACAATGAAAACTATTTTGGTTAATTGCCACTCTGTATAAAATTCATAGATTTAAAGGAGAACTAAACTTACAGGGTTATTCAATAAAAGTTCTTATCGTTTAAAATGGTGCTAATTTTGCCCCAACCAATCAGATGTAAGCTTACAAATGTTAAATAAGATCTGATTGGTTGGGGCAAAATTAGCACCATTTTAAACGATAAGAACTTTTATTGAATCTCCCTGTTAATTTTTTAAAATCCTAATGTGAAATCTTTTCTCTCCAGAACACCTATGCATAGTACACATAAGTTATTCACTGTCTCTATGGACAGTTTAGCTCTATATTGTTTAGCCTAAACTTTTCCTTTATCAACATCCATTGTACAATTTTGGTAAAGCAAATAGAGTTTTAAGAAGGTTCGTGTGCATTGGTATGCCTGGAATAAGTGTTTCTAAAACTCCATATCAATAGAGATTGCAGATGTATTTTGTATCTGTAAAAATCATGATTGGTTTCCCATACTCCTCAAGCTGTGCGGAAGGGCCTTACTCTGATGGAATGTTTTGAACCTTGCTTTTTTTCTCTCTCTTTTACTACAGTCTGATTGGATGTTTGCCACATAGACTGACTGGGGAACAGCTGAGCAGACTAACTGGCTTTCAGTCAACTAAAGTCCAGGTGGAATGTGAACAATGTCACTGGAGTTTAGAAAATTCACAGAACACACATCTCACAGTTTTTCATTTGATAAGGAGCCACAAAAACCTTTAGGAACATGTCTCTAGCATAAAATATGTATCAGAAAATAAACTTTTCATTGAATGAACTAATTCTGATTTTAAAACATTTTTCAAAATGTTATGGTTATTATAGTTTTGTACATAAAATGTATGTATGTATTTATTTTTTATATAGCGATACATATTCCGCAGCGCTTTACAATCATTTACTCAATTCACATCAATGGTCAATAGCAGAAGATTCAATTTAGTTCCTGACCGATCGACCATAGTCTCCGTTTCCACTTCGATCAATCGTAAAAGACGGAAAATTTCTGTCAGTCGCATCGGCTCCCTTTTCTTTAATAGAAGGCGCCAATACCGCGTATGCGGAGCAGTCAGTTCCATCTGTGCAGGTTCCCTTCACAATGTGCCGACAGATACCAATCTGATCTGTGGGCACATTGCGATGGAAATCGCAGGTGTATGGCCACCTTTGACTCACTATAGATGGTTACACATGCCAATTAATGGTCTGCAATAAACAAAAAAACACTATCCCAACACGTGTATAGAGTAATAGTTTAAGAGTAATAGATACCTGAAGTTCAGCTTGCAAGGTTCCAGTCATGGGAAGATGCACTTCTTTAAAAGAGTGTCCTCTCATAGCCAGGCCAAAGATAGAAGAGAGAAGAGGACCGAACTGAACCTAGCGAGCTGAAATTTAGGTTTTTGTTGACCTAGGGGTGAGGACCAAGTGGATCAGGTCTACACCTCTGGGATCTTTCCTTTTTAGTCCACTGCATTATGTGAAATGTTTTCTTTTAAAAATACTTAAGGGGTCATGCAAGCACATCATTCATGGTACAGTACCTTGTTTTGCACTGTGGGTGCACAGCAGCTTCTTCTGAAGTAAATTCATTTACATAATTATATGAGAATGGATTAGTATATTGAGCTCACAAGAAAGAGGGGTTAATGTGGAAAACATTATTTTTACTCTGTTAGTTGAGGGGAAAACTGAAGTATCTGCATCACCAGATCCACTGCACATTCTGCTTCTTGCTCTGAAACCATTTGACAGTCCCTCTCCGCTGTGTCTCCTCTTACTCCATAAAAAAAAAATTGTACACACTTAACACACTCCCTGCTATGGGCTTATTCCCCCTCCTCCCCTTCAGACCTTCAGTCACTGTAACTCGATGTTTTTCCTGCACTGAGCATGTGCCAACCGCAGATTAGGATGAACTTGTATTTGTGACCACAGATTCAGAACCTCCCACCCACTAACTTTCTAATCAGTGATTTCTTCATATCTTGGGCTGTGCAGCATGTAGAGAGGTGGTTGAAGGTTCATTTTAAAGGTAGGAACCTGACCTTTCATTTAAAATTAACTTGTTTGGAGACCATAGTTCCCCTTTAATGAAGGCTTAGATGTCTTCTTTTACTGGTGAAATATTCAGGGTTACAACTGATGACGTTACCATGGGTGGGGCATGTTTTATTGTGCAGTGCTCAAGGATCGTTTTTGGCATTTGTGATTAGTTCAGCTTCGTGTACTGGGAATGTGCACATTGTTGGCAATGAGTTCTGAACAGGGAGGTAATGGACTATTGTCTTTATCAACCCAAAATAGCTATATAACTATGTAAAATCACTGACACCACTCTGTTAAAGGGAATCTCCACTGGTAAAATAATTTTTTGCCATTACGTTTTATTGAAGAACGGGAGGTAAGACACAGCTCCTTTACCTGTTCTTCAATAAAACTAAATGGCAAAAAAAACATTTTTCCAGTGGAGATACCCTTTAATACCTTTAAACTATTGTACAGTGTATGGATGCACATTTAAACTCAATTTTGTAAACTCATTTTTAAAATGCTTGAAAAACATTTTATTTCAGCGATATTTTTATGTTCTACTTTTTAAATTAAAGGAATAGTTCACTGCAATAGTGAGCTGTTCCTTTTCTACATTGATTGAAGTCCGGGAGGTTAAGGAGCTATGCCTTACCTCCTGTTCTTCAATCAATGTTTAGATAGCCAGGAACGAACTTCTGAAAATCTTACCTTTCACGCGATACAGCGGGGCCACTCTGACAGTTCCCGACTGCTTCCTGCTTCTTTTACGATATAACGCGCATGCCCGATAATGTGTTACAGTGTAACAGAAGCAGGAAGCAGTCGGGAATTTCAGAGCGGCCCCGCTGGATCGTGTGAAAGGTAAGATTTTCTGAAGTTTGTTCCTGGCTATCTAAACATTGATTGAAGAACGGGAGGTAAGGGATAGCTCCTTAACCTCCCGGACTTCAATCAAAGTAGAAAAGGAATAGTTCACTATTGCAGTAAACTATTCCTTTAAATATTAACGTATATTTAAATAATATGTTGTTGAGGTTGTATATTGTATATGTAACCACTGCTATAACCTGTACTGATTAAACTCATTAAATATTAGTATGTACCCTATTATTACCTATTATTACCCTATAATGGTAATAATGGTTAAATAATGTTAATGGTGTGATACCAGAGACTATGACCACGAATAAGCAAGAATCCTGTTGTTAAAATGATAGTAGGACAATAGAGCCATATTAAATTACAGCACTTTTGCTTTGGATACTTAAATATATTAGAATACAAATAATTATGCACTTTAACTCAAGTTTAAAGAGAGGAACTTAACCAAGACCAGGTGTGTTCCCTAATAGCACAGAGGCTAAGACTAAGGAAACTCATCTCAGAGGAACCCTTAAAATATATTGATATCCACTGAGCATTTGTGAAAACTGAAAGAAGGAAAGAAAAGGACATTAATATCACCAATTAAGCTGAGAAGAATACCATATAAAATGGGGGTGTCAGAGAAGTTAAGAAAAACTTTAAACCCAGCAACACATTTAGGCAGCAACTGGTGCATCCAAAAGACCCAATACCAGAACATAAAGAGAGCAACATCATATATCCAGTTCATTGAAAAGTTCCCTGATTTATAGGTGGGGGAAACTGAACTCAGACGTGTACTGTACTTGCATCTTAAGCAAAAAGATACATGTTTAAAGACTGAATTGTCAAAGAAGAAGTATAAAAGCTGTGTTAAAGGGTATTTCCACCGTAAACAAAAACTTTTAGTATAATGTAGGGTTCCTCTGCCCACCTTCAACTGCATTGTCAGCTTTGTAAAAAAAAAAAAAAAAAGATTCTGAACTCTACTTACAACCCCTGCAGGAGAATTCTGATCCGGCTTGCAAACGGGGGCAGGGCCGGCAGCCACATCTGTGATTGGCTGAAAGGGCTCCCCTGCACAAGCCACTGTCCTTTCACAGGACAGTGAGGAGGCGGAAACCTTTAACACAGAAAGATAGTTCCTACTCTTCAGTTTCCTGGACATTGGACAAGATCTACAGGAGAACTATAAGGAGCAGAGATGTAAGGTAAGGATTTCATTAAGTGCATGTCCATCCCCAAAACTAAAATTTGCCCCAGTGCTGGTTGCACTATGTAGTGTTAAAAAATGAAAGTCCAAAAAAGTGAAGAGTAGGAGCAGTCTATGTGTCATCCAGTGCCTGCTACTTCTTTGTCCTCACTAAGGACTCTGGCATGTCCTCGGCGCTGTACTTTTCTGTAGTGTAGAGGGAACATTTCTGCAGTGTAGGGCACCCCCCAACCCTAAACAATAATGCTTCTAACTTAAAAAAACAACATACATTTACTTAACCATCTTTGTTCACTCAGCTCTCAATAGACTCTCAGCCAATTACAGGCATGGCTGCAGGTCCAGCCAGTATTGCTACTTTCTTGAACGGAAGAGCAATAGAGGCAGAGGCTGAGGGAATGAAGATGGGTAAGTGTATTTCTGGGCTTTGGGTTGGGTGAGGTGGCCTACACTACATAAAAACCTTATTTTGGTGGTAGAGATACCCTTTAAGGAGTTCTTTCATATCTTGTTGTTATACACATTTCAGGGTATTTATTTCCAACAGATTCTTGTATGTCATTCTGAATTCCAGTTGATCCAATTGAATACCAAAGATATTTAAAGAAAATGTTTACCCCTTTAAAAATCACTTCACAAAACTGGAATAGTTAGAAAGCGGAAAAGCCAATCTGTTATGCAGCAAAATTATTCTTTCTCCCTTCCATATAGAATTAATTGATTTTGATATCATCATTTACACCCATTACTGACCGCTGCTAACTGGAAGAACCAGGAAGCAGAGAGGTAACAGAAAAACAGGCTGCTTTTCGGGTTAGACTACATCTCTGAGATTTCTAGCTATTGCAGTTTTGGGCATTGGAGGGCTTATTACATACCGTATATACAATTTTTAATTTGAATGGTTGAACTTGCACTTCTACATTTACTAGTATAATATTTTACTTTGGATATATTTACCAAAAGGACAACAATACCTCCCCTAGCCAACCCTCTTCCCATTACGTAAGGACCTTAAAACTTCGCAAGAAGCATGGATGGACAGATCTTGGATGGGAGGTGGAACTAAAAATGTTTGGCTGTTGGAAATTTAAGTAAAGATTTCCAGCTAATAAATGTAAACTCAGGAATGACCATGCATGTGTTACATCGTTAGACATAGTGGGAAAGTTATATGAGCCGGCAGGGGAAGGATATCTGATCTGCAGCTGCTTTACACCTCACTGGGGTGCATAGGGGGTCTCCTACCTGCCTGGTAAATGAAGTTAAATATGTAGATGTGTCATGGGTAACATATGCAATGAATATGAAACACGAGTTAAGAGATCCATGACCCAAAGTGCTTTCAATTAAAAACATTTTTTTTTCATTCCAAATATATTTTATTAAAATAATTAATATATAATTCATTAATGTAGCCCATCATTCTTGGAAATCATAGTTTTGCATTAAATGATCACTTAACTATAATGAAGCATATTCGTTTGCAGTCTCCATAATATTAGCTAAGCTGAGTAAACATGGTAAATTTAGGAACTTTTCTGGACTGCAAACACTAGGGGCTAGTAAGACATTTTATAAATGTGTGTGTGTTCCTTGTGCTGAATACTTCACAGCCACAAGTTAAATTCTAGGTTACAAAAATATCTTAGTGAACATAAAAGAAACAAATAAAAAGTAGTAATACATGCTTGTTCCAGTTAGGTTAAAAATGTCATGAAGTTTGCACATAAATGTACACAATTTAAATTGGCAATTTAGGGAAAAACGTGTGGCAATAAATGGCTTTCAACCTTGATCAATATCCTTTGCATTTTTTTTTACCCATCTCTTGACAAACAAGTATCATGTTAATCACATAAAGTACTTAAATTCGATTTTTCTTGTAAGAAAAGAGAGATTTAGGGCATGGCCACACTGCAACACAAATGCAATTTCATGTGCGATTTTGTTGTGTTTGCGCATGCGTTTTTTCATTTAGTATTGGAAAACGCATGCGATTGCTATTAAAGATGCAGAAAGCAAATCGCAAGCGCAATCACATCGCACCAGCAAACGCGAATTTTTGTTGCGTTGCCGCGATTCCAATGATTTGAAGAAAAAAAAATGCGCAAACGCAAAAACAATTGCAGCAGTGTGGCCTAGCCCTAAAGGAGTTATAGAGTTTACAATACCAATCTATTTACTATTGGGCATATTTATAAAGGAGTAGTATTAATATATTGTTTTGTCACTCACATATTTTGCAAATGCATCAAATATATAAAATACTGGATGATGCACTCTTCCAGTAGAAAATATAATGGATAATGCGCTATCTACAGTACAGTGTAATATATAAGGGATAATACGCTACCTACAGTGTAATATAAGGATATTATGCCACCGAGTAGTTCCATGACCATATAGGGGCATATACAGGGCATGGAACTCCGAGGTGAAGTAAATCCATATATTACACTGTAGGTAGCGTATTATTACTTATAATACATAAGGCCAGCCAAAAAAATAAACCTGTCAACTACCAGTCTCTCCCCCTCCCTGTATTAGTCATTTATATAGGAATCCCTGTTAAGTGTATAAATAGTTAATTACCGTTCCTATTGAAAAGAGAAAGAAGGACCGAACATCATCTGTCAACAATAAACATGGATTCCAATATAAATTACTAATACAGGGAGGGGGAGACAGGGGGAGAGGCAGTGGAATACAGGAAGTCACTCAGTGACATCACTGAGTGACTGTAATATAGATTCTCGCCACTGCAACTCCCCATTGAAAATGCCTAGCCTTATGTATTATAAGATTATTATTCCACTGAGGAGTCCACAGGCCTTGTGCTTTTATATTAGGACATGGGACTGCAAGTTAACATATTACACTTTAAGTAGCGCATTATGGGACATTTACCTAGAGGTGCTGGGCACAAAACTGATGATAAAATTGTGCTAACCAATTTAAAATAGCTTAGTGTGACTTTAACAACAGGTTTGCAGTGACTGTGTCAGTTTCTGTAAGTAAACTGCGAAGCCCCCACAACCCTATTCAATAGCTCTGATTTTTGCTATAATCTAAAACTAGCCTGAAGGAAAGGAGTGGTGTGGGGAATAGGGAAAGGGGGAAAGATGCTACAATAAAAAATACATTTGTGTGGTCTTTTAAGTGTCTAGTAAATATATTTTTAGAATACCAGCCAGTAAGTGCAGCCTTTGTTTTCTGCTTTCAAGCTGCTACATTAATTTGTACAAACACCATGCATGTTCAGTAATAGTGTCTCCAGTGTCCCAAGCCGAGTGCCAGGAGGCTTGATGCGCCTACTGGGATAGTCAAGAAAACCGCGGACGAGGCACTTCTAGTTGGCAAACTGGACAAAGCATGGTACAAGAGGAATAAAATGGAGATATAGAGTAGAGGAGCACACTACTTAGGTGAAAACTTCATTTATTGGTGCAGGTACCTGAGGAAGGGACAGTGTGTCCCGAAACGTTGTATGTTGTGGTTTTTTCACCAATAAAATGAAGTTTTTACCTAAGTAGTGTGCTCCTCTACTCTATATCCCTCTTGCATTGTGTAGCCCTGGAAGTAGGGGGCTGAATGGATAGCACCTACCAATTTGTCTGGCTAATCAGCCAACAGCAGTGTGCCATCGTACACCTGGAACTTTTGCAGTTACAAGAGGAATAAGCAGTATCAGAGTCAGGAATGGAGCCAAGGGTCAGAACACAGAAAATATCAGCAGAGCGAGGTACCAAAGGAGAAATTGTAGTCAAAGAGCAAGCAGGAGTCAGGACATTACTGACAAATCGTTAGTAAGCACTATCGAGAGGATGCACTTATTTATATATAATAAATGCAACAGTGGAATATTTTCTTATAATAATCATTCCATTTGGCTACATAGTAAAGTGATTTTTATAACGATATAGTCCACTGCTGCTCCCACTTGAGTTGACAGTTCTTTGACCTGTATAAATGCCCTATTCTGGAAACTCTAGTAATATTACACAGTAAGAGGTGCATTATCCCTTATAGAATATAAACATAATTGTGGTCACACTGGACTCTGAGTGGCTAATATATGCACCATGTTTAGCAACTTCCTAGTACCTATAGTGCTACTGTCTACTTATACAGGGACAAAATGGCCATTGCTTCTGCAGTTTTTTGCAATATATTATTATACAAGGTTTTATATGAGCCATTTATGTATATCTGATATGATCTTCAGCTAGCCAGCTTGGTTTTTATTTTTTTTAATATGTGTTTAATTACAAGTTTATAAGGGTTAAAATAATTAGGCATTGAAGTGCCTGTTTTTTTTGGTCTTTGTGGTAAATTTAAACTTTATTTGTTGATTTTTGCAGAGGGGTAAACTACACTTTAGTATTGAGTAATAGCCTCAGTTAGAACTTGGTGACTGGTGATGGATTGCTATCTTCTTGTCTGTATGCATAGAAAATTATAATATTCCCTCATAAGAGCTCCCTTTTCAGTGTGAAAAAAACAGGTCACAACAAAAACCCTGTTACATTAAATTACCTAGTCACGATTCTCTGGACCAACTCCAATTCCATAATTTTCTTTTTATTTACGGCACATATTCCAGGTAGAAACTCACCAGTGCTTTGTAAGAAGGCTCTATTATACTTTTCATTTTTGAATCTATACACATTTTAACAAAGGAAAAGTTTTTGCTAGACACACAGGCAGAAAATAGTTTGTTGATCCTACTAGTCTGTGTATTGTGTTCCTTGGAATATTTTAGCAATAAGTAAGAAATCCTTCAAATACCCAAAGGTTTTGTCCAATTAAAGAATTTTAATTCTTTTAAATCAGCCCATATACTCTAATCAACGTACCTCTTTATGTTCCATCTGATCATTTTGCAATAAATAATATGATGACAAATGAATGGTCCGGGCAGGTGAGGCCTTTGGAACAACAAAGTCAAATGGTGAATCAAGCTAACATTGGACCAATTTAAGAATTAAGAAAAGTGATCTCCCCAGAATTTTTTTTCCAGCAGGGTGGCATGAAAATGTAGCTGGATGGGGAAGGATGGTGAAATTTGGTTGTGCACTATTTTAATTTTTTAATCATTATTAATTATTTTTCAATGCTTTTAAGGTTTGACATGCCCTTTGAACTTTCATCCTTCTATATGTTTGAAAACTACAACTTCCAGCATTCCTTTGTTGAAGAATGCAGGGAGTTGTAGTTTAAAAACATCTGAAGGGCCGCAGGTAGGACATCCCTGATATAGGTGTTTGGTTTTAATGGAATGCCTCACATGGAGCCCCCTTTTAGTGAACGTGTGCTTACATTATGTTACGAGTGTTAGAAAGGGGTCTCGACGGGCAGCTTTGGCGCGGTTTTGTCTGACCTATTAAGTTTGCACACCTAGTAAACCTATATCCAGAAACTTAAGTAAATTACAACAGAGTTCTCCCCAGACATTTTTTCCAGATGGGTGTCTTGAAAAAGTAGCCTAAAATATGCCATGGAGAAAACTCTAAGGGCTAAATTACATTTCCATGATCCAAGGAGAGAAACTGCTTATTGAATGCTGTATCCAGTACCCTTCTAAATAATTTCTAACCAAATATATAATCATGTGAGGCCAATAAAATATTTCACTACTACAAGTCCTGCAATTACTTTTCTATAGGGGATATAAAGAAGCTAATTGGCATGCTCACATTTTCCACCCTGAGCATATCTATCACTACAGAGGAGTTGGGAGTAAGGGAGTAAATGTAACCTTATGGTTCAGAAGTGTCCATAAGTCAACTAGCACATTCAGGAAACCTCTAATGCACTTACATCTTTAAAAGGCTGATTAATCTGTATAAAACTGTGTTAACAAGAACTAAAGGGAAAATGTATCAGGTTACTTTCCTCCCTGTAGATGGATGCACAAAAAAGGAATTAACTTTGCTTGATAAAGTTGAAGCAGAGCCTTAAAGGGCTACTACACTGAACTTCTACATCCCATTATCATTTCCTTGAGGATCACCAACATGTAGTTTTCATCCTGGGCTCTCCTTTATTAAAAGGAAAACTAAAGCCTCACAACACTGAATCAGAAGACTGAGCACTTTGGCATAAAAGCAGTAATTTGTGTCTAAACTCTCATTTTGATATGGTTTTTAGGCAATTTACCTTACTAATATGGGGTTTGTGCTTTCTTTCCCAGTATTCCAGTATCAGTGTGGTAACTGATCATTATCTTGTTTATAAATGCTCAGTCCTAAACTACTGCAAAAACTTGTTAAAGTTGGTCAAACCCACCAGTTGTCTCTAGACAATCCCAGGTATCCAACCACTTCCGGCAGTCTCCTGGGTTTTGGGGTGGCCTCCTGCAACACCACCCCAAACTCCTGTGACCCACACATACTTGTATCCCTCTCCAAAACCCTAGAATGCCCCTAACCCCGCCAACCGCCCCTTAGATAATGTAGTCTACTTCATGCCGCCCCATCCCCTTCTCCCCACCCTGCCCAAAAGACACATTTTGCAGGGTAGGATGTTCGTAATTCTTTTACAGGACAGATTGACAAGGGACCATGTGAAGGAGGTCAGGAGGTGTGGGCGGACACTGCAAATACATAGTTATCATATCCAGTTCTTCAGTGGCATATGTTTACTATAATCCCATTTACTTGAGCTGTATTTTACAGTTAAAGGGACATTAAATCTGATGTTTAAAGTTCGTGAAATCTGCATTTATTATTCACAGGGAGGCGAGAACGCATTTTCCCACCTTCCTGTGAATAATTGAACACCCAGAGAACAGTGCAACACTTACCTTACCTATACTCCACTCACAGCTTTCCCAGCTGACAGACGAATGCCTATCTTTTGTATTGTGCATACGTGCCAAGGATAGGCATTCGTTTTGGGACAGAGCACCTGACAGTGGAGAAGAAGTCGCGAATGGAACACCGGTAAGTGTTGCACTGTTCCCAGGCAGTCTATTATTCACAGGGAGGTGGGAATAAGCCTTCTCACCTCCCTGTGAATGATACAGATTTCATGTACTAAACAAAGTACATAAAAGCTGTATAGTGTCCCTTTAATTGGTGTTTGGGGGGGGGGTCATATTCTGGAGTATAGAAATTGGATTTAGTTCTTCAAAGATAGTGCTGAGGCACTTGAGGAATCGTTGTATGTACATGTAAAAAGTAGATTCTGGAACTATAAATGCCATTTTGTTGACAGTACAACTCACAGCTCAAGTAGTCTTCAAAGAGCCTTGTGGGAATATGCACCTATTCACTGTCTCTGTGCACATATGTCTCCATGCCAATATGAAAGCCCCTGCTATGACTTTGAAAGATGCTTGTTACCCTGCAGTTTATATTCCAGCCAGCATCCCAGGAACAAAATAGTCACCTGATTTTACTGACAGTGTTTTTTGCTTCCATTCTGTTATTAGCATAAGATTAACATCCAGATGTGATACTTACCTTACGTGCTGCTCTCTCTTCTAAGTTCTCATAATGCGTACCAACAGCATCACAGGAATGAGGCAGGTAAGAAGCACCAAGGGTAAAGTCAGATTTTTAAAGGCGTTCAATGTTTTCATAGCGAAATGCGTGAGTTTAAAGTAATAGTTCACTGCAAAAGTGAACTCTTTCTTTAACACATTGAAGACCGGAGCTATCCCTTACCTTCCATGCTTCAATTAATGCATGTGGAGTCAGAAACTAAGATAGAACAAACTTACCTTTCACGCGATCCGCAGCAGCAGCACTGAAATTCCCAACTGCATCCAGGTTCTGTTTAACTATAGCGTGCATGTGCACTATAATCAGAACCAAGAGGCGGTCATGACCTGTCAGTGCTGCAACTGTGGATCGCGTAAAAGGTATATTTGTTCTATCTTCGTTCCTGGCTCCACATACATTGATTGAAGAATGGAAGCTAAGGAATATCTCCTTATCCTCTCAGTCTTTAATCAATGCCTTACAGGAATAGTTCAATTTTGCAGTAAACTATTCCTTTAAACTCCATTTTATCCCCAATTTTCAGATATTACGTCTCCCTGAAATTTTCTAAATTTATCTGTGTTAGCTGTGGTTGCTTATCAGTCTAAAGAACACAGCCCATTAGGTTACAGGTTCAATTGCCCAGACTTTCTTTCTGTATGAAAAGCAAAGTAATGTGTGAGGGAACAGAAATTGTTTAAAAGAAAACAAACAATTGCACACTGAGGTCAGGATCTGCAGTAACACGATCTCTGAATAATAAATAATATAATATAGAATAATAGAGGTCTCTGTGTTGTAACATGATTGGCTGTCAGCTTCTAGAGAGCAAGGCTGCGGCTTTCTTGTTTTGATCTGCTGTGCACTAGATAGCATGTGAAGTGTGAATACTCAATGTGTGTGGCCATTTTGTTGAGTGTCAGTGTTCCAACCTGGTAGCCATTAATCACCCACTCGGTCGCTTCTTGTTCATTGGGGATTGTGGTGGAAAGAGGTGGATTATGGGAACTGACCCCCTAGTACCCACAGGTTCATTTGTATAATTCATCCAACAGCTACAGCAAAGGGAGAGATGGTCCAAATTATTATCCATAATTTCTGACCCAACCAATCACCAGCTAATTTTTGGATAACATTGGTCAGTTTGAGTGATCGACATGTCAGTAAATCACCATCAATTCTGGGTCTTTAATCGACTGCATCTGTAGTGCAGAAAATATCAAAGATGTTGCTTTAAATTTCAGCCGATAGCCTCCCAAACAAAATTACGAATCAGTACTCTAGTTGAAGAGAACACTTGGGACTATGTGTAGAGGGATCTTTAAAACCTGGTACACACATGAAAGATCTGCAAGATTATGTCTGTTATTTTCTAGAGGGCACAGATAAAAGCAGTAACACATGTATCCCTCCACTCCTGCATCTCATGGGAGTCTCCCTCATTCTTAGGTGGTCTCCCTCACAACCGCGAGACTATCCCAGACTCCCGGACTTGAGAGGAGGTGGGAGTCTCCTCCCAAGCCATGCCCCCATTCAATGGCCATGCCCCCAGAATACCCCTAACTCCGCCTCCCACCACCCCAAGATTGGTGGGCCCCGCCTCCACGTGACACCACACCCCCCTTCACCCTGCCCGGAAGCCTGAAAGAGCAGGGTAGGATGTCTGAGTAACAGCAACTACAGGGAAGGCAGGCACAAGTTTTATCAATCACATATTTAAAAATAAGCTTTAATTATTCTTTAATTAGATTTTAGTTTACTAGTGAATGACTCTACTAAACCAAAAATTGCACAGAAATTTATTCCATAAAGAACAGGCCCTTACACACAGATCAAACTATAAAAGTGCAGTTCTAAATGAGTGAACAAAAAGCTTACTATTTCCTCCCTTGATGGAAATCACATGTGTATATACTGTATTCAAAGTGCAAGTAACAATAGCTGTCTGCAACAGGGTCACATAATCACAAAAAATTTTTGTAGTTGCCTTTTGAGAATACCCAGCCATTCCTACCTATGCATTGATTTTTACACGATTGCTAAATATACACAAGTATTTTTGGTTAGGACTTACAAAAACAAGATATATAGAAGGGACTTTACAGACAAAAGAAATTGCTAAGCACCGGCGCTTTAATGCAGCTTTGGGCAAATTATGATTGGGCGCTACCCGATGCACTACTCTAACCCCTGCTAATATCTGCCGTTAAAAGTCACTCTAAAAATACAGCCACAATTAACATATTAAATAGGTTGCTATGGCTGCGTGGGTGTCTGAGATACACGCTGGTAAATTGGTTAGCAGGGGAACTGTGGTCCAAAAATGACTTTAGGTAAATTGATAGGAATTGCTCTCCTGAGAATTTTTGCAATATGTTTTCATTGTTTATTTTGTATAGTTTTGAAGATATTTACATTTTTGTGTGTGATATGGCAGCAACATCACCAGGTCCCCTGCACTTCCTGCTCTGAATCAGTGAATGTCAGTCAATCTGCCTTGTGTCTCCTCCCCTTTGCAGCCCCCCTGATCCCTCCCACTCATGGACCCCATGGTCCCTCCAGTTGCAGGCCCACCTTGGCCCATTCTCTTACAGCCCCATGTGACCCCGCCCATCCGTGGGTGTCTTGGCCCCACCCACTCACGAGCGCACAAGCCCCGCCCACCCACTGGGTGCACAGCCCTGCCCACTCGCGGGGGCCATGGGCCACTCAGACCCCCCCCTTCAGAAAACTGTTTTCACATAGTGGGAAAGAAGGGCTGTAGATACCCTTACCTACTGTCAGGACTTCAGAAAACTGTTTTCACATAGTGGGAAAGAAGGGCTGTAGATTCCCTTACCTACTGTCAGGACTTCACACAGCAGAGAGGAGGGACTTCCTGTCTTCCTCACACACTGAGGAAGTCTGAGGCTGTGCTCGCCGGCGGCACTGTGCAGAAGAAGCCTTAGGAATGTCACATGTCAGCCTTCCCACACATTAACTTTCTGGTCAGTTATTTCTTTATATCTTGGGCTGTGGAGCACGTAGTGAGGTGGTTGATGGCTTATTTTTCAGGTAGGAAATTGGCCTTTCATTCAAACCCAACTTGTTTGGAGACCACAGTTCCCCTTTAAGTTGGGAAAAAGAGCACTGCAGCTCTCTATAAATTCCTGATATTTTTGAGGCCAGGCGGTAACATGCAATGTTGCTCTATAGTAGCACATGCAATTGGCAAAAAATGGTGATCGTGGTGCACCTAGTGTGGACAGACTAACTGGCCAACACTAGCGGATCACATGTTAAAATGTGGCCTTGTCCACCCCCAGCAACCAGGATCTCCATAAAGCTTTTTCCACAATACTTACCTTTCATCCCGGTGATCCTGAATAAAGATATTTACCTTGTAGTTGGACGGTCCCTCTCCGTGCCATGTCTGCCCCTTTAAGGCTGTGGGAGCTCCTTGCACCATTGAGACCATGTAGCAGTCGTATCACTGGCCGTTACAATGCCTACTGACTCCACACTAATAATTTCCCATGGGTGTCCCTCTATTGGATGGGAGAGGTACCAGGGACACTGCCCTCTCATACAGAGTACAATCTGGGTTTGTGTGGTATTGTGTTTTCACTGAAAGGGATGAATCAGGGATATGGAACTTGCAAGGGTTTGAAAACTACAACTC
The DNA here is from genome assembly GCA_019447015.1 of Hymenochirus boettgeri. Lineage (NCBI taxonomy): Eukaryota > Metazoa > Chordata > Amphibia > Anura > Pipidae > Hymenochirus > Hymenochirus boettgeri. The sequence continues at coordinate 231,934,756 of CM033474.1, read as the reverse complement.
CCAGCTTTCCCTGGGTGCAGTATGCTGGGAATTGTAGTTTTCAACCATCTGGAGGGCCAAGGTGGTTTAACCCTTTCAGTGCCTAAAGAAAACGTGCTGCTCAGCTGGGATACTTTTCAAATGATACTTGAAATTAATCCCTTTCAGTTGGTTATGGAGAGAGACCTCTTCCCCACTCATTACAGCATTGTGTTATTCCTCATATGTTTACCCGGACAAAGGGAAATGCAAATGGAACGACAGCGTTCGACTTCCGGTATGATCTGCGCAGGCGGAATGCGCCAGACTGAACAACACGAATTGGGGAATATCGCGAGACTTGCGGGTTTTTTACGGGGCTTGTGGGAGTTAATGCGGAAGACGCGGAGGTCAGAGAAGAGAGTGATACAGTGATACAGGCAGAATGACAGGTACATTGAATGGAAATGAATGAAACCCACAGGGAACAATGTAATATAAAGAGGGGAACACCAAATACAGGGAAATGCAAGAGAAAGTCTTGGGTTTAGTTAGTACAGGGATGGCCATTCAAATGTTGGAAAACTACAACTCCCAGCATTTACCCTGACAAGGCATGCTGGGAATTGTAGCTTTCAAAACAAATGGAGGTATGGCATTTTTAGTAAGAGATGTAATGGGTCTACTGCAGTTTGATTAACATTTCATGGGGAAATGGTGATAACTGCAGAACCTGGTGTTAAAGGCCATCTCCACCCTTAAGGGCCAGGTCCCACTGGGTGCGTTCCATTCTGCCTGTGCTGTGCGTATTGCAATGTAATAAATTATATTTATTTATATGGGAGAAACTGTAAGATTATAGCCTTATAATCTTACCATTCCAGGAGGAGAAGGAAACCAGAAGCCACAAAGGGCTAGGTTATAATAAATAATGCACCCCTAATTGTATGCTTGTGAAGGTTCTCATTCATCCAGGTCATGGTATATCTGTTCCTCGGGTCAGGACTCAGCCGTGTACCTGCATCTTAATGATAAAGGACATACCTGAAGATTGTAATGTTAACATATTGGCAAAGGAACGTGACTGGTTCAAGAGAGGTGTTAAGGAGGCCATTTATGTGAAAATAAAGAAACTAAGCCTAAATAGAGGTGGGGGGTTCGACACCAACTGTCTGCCATGTACAATGCTGTTTTGACACCTTACTCTGGGCGTTCCTATAACACCTCTTAGCCACTATCCAATCACGCCCTTAACACTTGGCTGTGATATGCTAATTGGGATTTTCCAGGGTACATAATTGCCACAGATTCTTGTACAAGTCATTCTGAATTGAGAAAGCCAGTCGGATGACTAGCGAAACGTCTTCAAGAACTAAACTTCAAGTCCAGTTGATCTAATTGAATACAACAGATACCCCTAACTGTAAATTATAAGTATGCTTGTGAAGGTTCTCATTCATCCAGGTCATGGTATATCTGTTGTATTCAATTAGATCAACTGGACTTGAAATGTAGTTCTTGAAGACGTTTCGCTAGCTCTCCAACTGGCTTTCTCAATTCTGAATTGAGAAAGCCAGTTGGATGACTAGCGAAACGTCTTCAAGAACTACATTTCAAGTCCAGTTGATCTAATTGAATACAACAGATATATGTAAATTATAAGGATATTAGAAGTCACCTTGGAGTTCTGTGCCCTGTATGGTACTTGGCCTGCGGCCTCGTGCTTTTATATTGTCACAGAACTCCTCTGTGACTTCTAATATCCTTATAATTTACAGTTGGGAGTGCATAATTCACTATATAATTTATACCATTTTAAAAATATAATGGAAATCGTGAGAATCCGTTACCACTGTTTAATTTGCGTTACGAATCTATGTGGTCTGGTTTTTATCCACATGCGTTGCACGTCCTTTGGTCTGTGTGTGTCAGAATCGCACTTTAATAATAGTCTATGGAAACGCAAAAAAAACACACTTATTTTTTGCTGGGGTTTTTTTGCGTTTTCTCTAGTATGTCCTGTTGATTTACTATAAACTCCACAAACGCAAATGGACTGGAAATGCAGTCAAACGCATTGAAAGCCCATTTCTGTTAACCTGCAAATGGACTGGAGCGCTGACAAATGCATTGTCCAAAACGCACATGACCTGAAAAGCAGAATGAACAGCACGTAGTGGGACCTAACCCTAAATCCAAATTTTACCTAAAGGTGAAGGCCCCCATCAACCCTACTTACCTCTTCCAAAAATGCAGTTAAAGGAAATTACAAGCATCTGTCTCTGCCCCCCCCCCCCCCCCCCTGCTTCTGTGGCGAGCTGGTTTCGAGCAAAAACAGCAGCAGTGAGAAACTTCCTGGTCGTGGCTGGCGGATTGGACGAGGGACTGGGTCTTGTAAGTTCCTTTAGCTGCATCTTTGGAAGGGGGGTAAATCTAAATAAAAATTTAGATATTGGGTGGACATGCCCCTTAAATAAGCTCCATTTATATAGTTTGATGGTTATCAGATCAGTGACAAATCAGAGGACACGTATTGTTACCAAATCATATGCTGAATTAAATAAATGCTTACCAAAGGCACGGCCACACTGCAACCCAAACATAATCGCACGTGCAATTTCGATCCTGTTGCATTTGCGCATGCGATTTCTTATTTTTAGATACAAAATCACATGCGATTGCGCATTAAAATGTTGATCGCATACGATTGCAGATCGCAAACGGAATCGCAACCGCATGCGTTGCCGCCATTGCAGTGGTAGAAAAGCGCATGAGCAATCGCGGAAAGAAAAAAAAGCAAGATAGTGTGGCCTAGCCCTAAATGAACCTAGAGCACTACACTGGTTGCATTTAACTTGCATGGCTTAACTTAGGCCTGCCATACATTTAAGACATCTATGACATTCCGGAAAACTGCCTGTCCTGATTATTTTGCAACCAATGTTACAGATCATGTCAGCCACAAAGCATTATTTTTCTTGAAATTAAATAATGTTTCATTCACACTACCCAGGTGTTTTCAGATTTGTGTATTGATTTGAAAACCCTGCCTATTATGCCCTTATGTTATAGCATACTATTTTTGCACTTGCTTCCATTCTATAAACAAAAACAAAGGGTTGTAGTTACATGCTTATAATCCTAAAAATAAAAAAGCCTTCCAAGTAAAGAAAACATTTTGCAAAGCCAGCAGAGTGCAGTCAGGTAAACTCTAATTACATTTATTTAGTTTTCTTCAATCATCAGATGTGGTAAAGGTAGCAATACATGGAATGTGATCAAATAATTTCAAAATATTTTATTTGTTTTTGCATTTGATTAACCAAACTTTATTGGTATTGAGAATAGAATAAACCAAACCAATTAATGGTCAAGTTGGAAAATTTCAGTTGATTGAATCTGACAATGTTTTGAGTTTTTTATCATTGTATCAAGAATGCACACGTGTTAAATAATCATTACATTTAGAAAGAGTATATTCAGATCATCTAGTAACCCTTTATAATGGAGATATACCACACAGCTGTGATAGACTGTCTAAAAGCTGACTCAAATACAACAGAATACATTTCCATACATATCCAGAAACCTAACATTATAGAACAAATGCTGTTACACAATCATCAGAAAAGCAACAAAAAGAAATGGGCCACTCAGACCCCCCCCCCCCCTACAGAAAACTCTGTGGAAACCGCTTTTTCAGGCAGACTCTGAGAGAGTCTGAGAGAGAGATGGGCTGTAGATTCCCTTACCTTCTCTGCAGCCTTCACACAGCAGGGAGGGGGAGGGACTTCCTGTCTCCCTCGCACACTGAGGGAGCCTGAGGCTGTGCTCGCCGGTGGCACTGCAGGAGAAGCCTTAGGAATGTCACATGTCCACTTCCCATTAACTTTCTGGTCAGTAATTTCTTTATATCTTGGGCTGTGGAGCACGTAGAGAGGTGGCATTTTATTTAAACGCAACTTGTTTGGAGACCACAGCAATAAGTTACAGTCATGTACACAGCATATACACTCAGAAAAGGAGTAGCATCCGCAAACACATTCGTTTTTAGTTTGATGTAGTAAAGTAAAATAACACTGCTATATTTATTGCAGGGGAAGTGGCAGCAACTGAAAACAACATGGAAGAGATAAATCCAGTATTAAGAATAAGTCAACTTGATGCTATTGAATTAAATAAGGCATTAGAACAGTTAATCTGGTCTCAAATTAACAGTTGTTTTCAAGGATTTAAACCTGGAGTTTTGACTCGCTATGAACCAGAGATAAAGGCATTTTTAGGACTTTTCCTGTGGAGATACACTATTTTAAACAAAAATGCTACGGTGGGCCAGGCTATTTTAAATATGCAATATAGAAATAACTTGTCTGAAACAAAAAAATATAGACCTTTGAATAAACAGCAGAAGGTCTGGTTTGCACTTTTCTCTACTGGGGGTAAATGGCTGGAGGAACGATCCTACAATCTATTTAGTAATCACCCATTTGGGGCTTCCTTTCAGAAAACAAAAAAAGTTCTCAGTATACTATCTGGTTTTCTGAAGCTTGGAGTGCTCCTGAATTTTTTGATTTTCCTACAACATGGAAAGTATGCAATGCTGACCGAACGTTTTCTAGGCATACGGTCTGTGTTTACAAAACCTCAAGATGTTCGTCAAGTTGGATTTGAATACATGAATAGAGAAATTTTGTGGCATGGATTTGCTGAATTTCTTATTTTTCTACTTCCACTTATAAATACTCAAAAATTAAAATCTAAATTGTTCTCTTGGTGTAAACCGGTTAAAGGCCACGGCCACATTGAACCTTCTTTGGCTGTCATTTGTAAGGAATGCTGCTTGTGTGGGGAATGGCCTGCAATGCCTCATACAATCGGATGCTCTCATGTCTTTTGTTACTATTGTATAAAAAGTAATTATATGGCTGACATATACTTCACTTGCCCTAAGTGCAACTCACAGGTACACAATCTGCAGCCACTGGAATTTAAAATTGAAATATCTGAAGTGCATACTTTGTAAAGGACCAATGGAACCAGACATGTATAACAGATTTTCCTAATTTGAATCAATTTCTGTTTTATACAATTGATTGTACTTTAGGTGAAATACTGACCCAATAGTGGTGAAAATACATGTTTAGTGTGTAGCTTAAACCTTGCCGTGCAAGTGATATATATGTTATATTGTTGTTTTATTCAGTATTAACATGCATTTTCCAACAATCTGAAACTATGGGTCCCTCAGATGCTATATTGGTTCGCTGCAAACCCATTATGACAAGTATTCTTTATATGATCCAAAGTGCAAGCAAGAGTGCTGTTTAAGTAAGTATTTTTGTGTTTACGTATCAAAAAGGTGGATAGTGTTAAAGTTGTACATGTAGTTCCCCTTTGAACACAAAAAGGAGATACTGGATAATATCACTAACTCCTCTGGACCCATAACCCATTTTCACGTCTAATCCTTTATTTTGAATGATAAGGTGTGTTGTTGGTATAATACAATAATTTGCACAAGCGATTGTTTGTGTATACTGGACTAGGTCCAAGTGTACAACCTAATACTGACAGAGAATCAGTTTTTTTAATTTGATAATGTCTATATCAAACTATAGTCTGTTTGCTCATGTTTCACTTGCTTGCCTTGGGATACATTAGATTTTGCAATGCACTTTTCTACTGTAATAGTAAAAAATAGTTGTGACAATGTTCAATAATGTCTCTTTAACAAAAATGACTTTTATAGCATGTACCGTATATACTCGAGTATATACGGTATGTCCAAGTTAACCTTCTTTCTGGAGCTGAAGAGATAATATATATTTGTTAAAATGTTTACACTGTAATTACAAAGGACGATGCAGATATTTTAAAAACCTATTGTTTAGAATTTATTAATAAAATATTGTGTAAGTCTCTTTGTTTCAAATGATTAATATAAAAATAGTTCTGGTAAATGTGAAAAAAATACATCCTCTACATAGTACGCTAAATGACACTGCTTAATGATATCCTGTTAGGCTGAGGCCCCACTTGAACGCACATAAAAAGGCTGTGAATTTCTGTGCAGTTCTGCCAGCCGCTTGTATCCGGTTGTACATGTGCTTGCATTTTGCAGGGGATTATGGGTAAAATGTAAATGGAATGTCATGTTGATTTTGACGGCTATTGTCCGCTTTTCTATGCGCTTTCATAGACTTGTAAGTGCTATTTTGACAAAAATGGTGATCACAAGTGTTCTAAAATAGCAACAAATCGCAACATTCATAGTGAGGCCTACTTCCCACGATTTACATTATAAATAAAATGGCACCCGGATGGCAAAGTGCAAATGGAACGAAACACGCTAGTGGGGCCTGGCCCTTAAAGGGCAATTGTGGGAAAAAAACAATGTTTTAAATCTACAATTCCTATTTGACATTAAGAAGACTGTACCCCTGCCTCCCATTTTTCTCAATAACCTGAATGGTGGGATGCCAAATTAGACACTTGTCTGTGTCTGACAAGTTTTTTTTTTTTTTAATTCTACTAGCTTCTCCCTCTTTCACTTTAACATAGTACATATGTTTGATTGTGTAGAGGAGGGCAATATTTAGGGCAGCTGAAAGGCAGAGCGGTGAAGCAGTCGGCTGTGTACAAACAGCATCTTTGACAGCTCACTGCTCAGGCTAGGGAGCATAGCAGGAGGTAGGATTAATGTCTCCTTACCTCAGTCTTAATCTCCAATGCACATTCCATTTCTAGGGTGCTTATACCTTCCCATATACTTGCTCTTAAAGGGCATGTCCCCCCCCCCAAACTAAAATTAAACCCACTACTGGCCCCACTTTGTAGTTGAAAAAAATCCTTACCTTCCATCTCTGCTCCAAGTGGCTCTCCTGCAGTGCTTGTCCAAAGTCCAGGAAACTAAAGAGTACGAATGGTCTTCCTGTGTAAAAGGTTTCTGCATCCTCCCTGTCCACTGAGAGGACAGTGGCATGTGCAGGGGAGCCCTTTCCCCCACTTCCACCCACTGGATCCCTCCATTGTAAGTGCTATTTTGACAAAAATGGTGATTGCATGAGTTCTAAAATTGCAACAGATCGCAACACTCATAGTGAGGCCTATTTCCCATGATTTACATTATAAATAAAATGGCACCCAGATAGCTATTGGGGCCTAGCACTTAAAAGAGCAATTGTGTGAAAAAGTGTTTTAAATCTACACTTCCTATTTGACATTAAGGTAGAAGACTGTACCCCTGCCTCCCATTTTCCTCTATAACCTGAGTGGTGGGATGCCAAATTAGGCACTTGTCTGTGGCTGACAACTAAATTTTTTATTCCGCCTCCTCCCTGTCGTCTGAGAGCCCTTCCACCCACTGGATCCCTCCGTGGCTGGCCATCACCTACCATAAAAACACTTTTCTGTAGTGAAGGGCTCCCTTGCCTACCCTCAACCGCATTGTCTGATTTCTAAAAAAAATATTCTGAATTCTACTTACAGACCTTCGTTCCCATGGCACTCTCCATTGACAGGAGCCGTGTCTGTGATTAGCTGCCTCAGCCAATCTGACGAGGCTGCTGGTTCGTGCCCTGCTTGCAAGTTTCGGCTAGCGGGGAGATGGATCCCTTGCCCACCCCCAACCGCATGTCTGATTTCTATAAGAAATATTCTGAATTCTACTTACAGACCTTCGTTCCCATGGCACTCTCCATTGACAGCAGCCATGTCTGTGATTAGCTGCCTCACCCAATCAGACGAGGCTGCTGGTTCGTGCCCTGCTTGCAAGTTTCGGCTAGCAGGGAGATGGATCAGAACACCGTAGAAGTGAGGGGCTATAAGTAGTTCCGAATCTGTTTTTAGAGATCTGACCGTGCGGTTGGGAGTGGGCAAAAAAAAAAAAAATTTTTTTTGGGTGGAAATACCTGGAGTGCTACTCTCCACTGTTACATATGGTGTACCATATCTCATACCTCCCTGACAAATAAAGTCTAGATTTAAGGAGAACTTTAGCAGAAAAATCACATTTAGGTTAGAAATATTGAACTCAACAGGCTAGAAATACTGCACTAAACAACACTACATTTACTAACTTATACATGCATCCTCCATTTTATAGTGAAGATGTAACTAGCTGAAGCTGTTGACGTTGCACAGTTGGGGACCACTATTTTTCAGCTGTATTCATGCTTGTTAGCAATGGATTTCACATGGTCCTTAGGGCCATATTTATAAAGGCACGGTGTCGCTTTCAACGATTGTTAATTCACAATCTGTTTAGCAATCGTTAATTTCCGATAATGATCTTAAATCTACGATAATGCGACCATTGCGAAAGTTGACTACTGCATGGTATTCTAGGACCAAACGTTCATTAATTAACAAAGGTACAGTGTAAATGTACAACCGCAGCCCTACATTAATGGCCACTGTCGTACATTACCAATAAAGCACGGTATTGTTTAATTGCATGGAAACATTTCAGTCCTTTACCCACATTAGTAAACTATATGGCTTTAGGGCTGAGGCCTCACTAATTCACACGGGAACACACCCATTTCCTTGCACGTTACCGTCCGCTTGCGCTGCAGTCCACAAAAATATCGTGATCACATGCAATCCGAAAAGCAGAACGCAGCGCACCTAGTGTGGCCAGACCATTTGGCCAACACTAGCTTGCTCTTTTACGCATAATCGGATCGCACGTTAAAATGCGATCATCTGATTTACAAAGCAAATTCTAATCCACTGTAGCGTACAATATCGCTAGTCTCTGGCTCCTGCTCAATCGATTGAAGAACGGGAGGTAAGGCCTAGCTCCTTAACCTTTCCGGATTAAATCAATACATTAAAGGAATAGTTGTCTTTTTGAGTGAACTATTACTTTAAGTGTGATTTTTGAAAGAAACAGACCAAAAATGGCAATCCCATGTGTTGCAAAATTGCAACGGATCACAGGACACACTTCCCGTGATTTACATTATAAAATGTTATTAACACCACAAAGCATGAACGGGGCATAAAACGCAGCAAAATCTTGGCAGTGGGGCCTATCCGTAACAACTTCAACTAATAATCACCAAGTTCCTCAAACCATATCAATTTCAGTAATGATGGATTAAATTGCATTGGCCCTACTCAGCATAAATGCATATAAGAGAAGTCTTGCTACAAGTTTTCGGGGTCCAGTGTACGAGTGAAAGATCTGCTCGACATATCAGATATTGTCCCAGACAATAGCTGATAACACAGCGCATCCCTCAGAAAAGCTGTAGCCGATACCTTAGGAGTAATATAGCTCACAAAGACAAGTTATGAGTTAATACCGTTTTAAAAACAAGCTAGGCAAGTTTCTGCAAAACATGGCTTCATTACTTCAAAATGACTCCTAGCCATAGATTCACTGTCTACAGTCACAATTTTTATTTCACATTTGATTAATAGTGCTACAGATTGCATTGGTTTGACTGCAAGTATTTAGTTTCAATTGACTAATGGGCATGTACATCTATTTTTTCACTTACTATATCTTTCTCCTACAATCAGAGTTCTTTTTTTTTTCCCTGTCATTTATAAATGGTAAGTAGATTTTTAACACTTTTTTGAGTCTTATGTACTCACACAATGAGGCTACTTTCACACAAGTGTCTGACGGCTCTTTTTCTGTTGATAAACCATTAATAACACGCCTATTTTAGTCAATAGAAGTGCCATGTACCTAAAAAAACTAGCGTTAAATTTGCGTTTGTTCAGTGTGACAGTTTTCACTTGCAGCCTTTATTCAGTGGAGGACGATATGAAAATGCCAATGCTTTGTAAATTTGCTTTTCGTTAGTCATTGTAAAGCAACAAGACACATGAACTATTTTTGCATCTTGGCGTCTGTATGATGATTAGAATAAATAAAGGCTTTCAAACAATGGGGGGGATGGTTTAACGTTGGTCAAACGTAACATAAACTCATAAAAACACATTAAGCTAGCTAAAATAAATAATGTAGATAGCTGAACAAAGCAAGACTAACCCTAAACATTTTTTTAATGTGGGACCATTGAATAAAGGGTATAAAATTGTTACAGAAATTACTAATCCTCCGATCTAGAACAGATCTTGCCAAACAAACTTGCTTGTTTTTTTTTTTTAAGGAAGGGAGTAGGAATTTGGACTTAGCATATAGCAGTAGATGTGGTATACTTTGATTTTGCTACAATCCACCATAGGCAACTTATGTATAAGCCAAGGTCTGTTGGGCTGGGGTGGCACATTTGTACATGGTTAGAAAATTGGTTGACAGTTTGAGCTGCAGGACCCCATATGCCCCAAAAGGCACTTGTTAGTGCCCCTGTTGGGGTGAGGGATCCCTGTCTATGGAGGTGTGTTGTGGGGGGGCTGCTAGTGCCACTAGCGGAACACGCCCCCTCCTTCCCAGCAGTCCCACACCCCCAACCTTTTTTTTTTTATATTTATATATATATATATATATATATATATATATGCAAGTATTTTGAGCAGCAATCAGGCTGAATATCTATATTTAAATGCTCTTCTGGCATCTTTTCGTATATAATATAAATTATGTTGTATGTTACTGGTAGTGATACATAAAATAGAGTTGATCCAGGAATATTTACGATTTCCACTTGGAGTCAGGAAGGAATTTTTTTCCCCTTCATAATTCTGGTGTTTTGTTTTTTGCCTTCCTCTGGATCAACAGTTAGGCAGGAAGTGTGGGTATTGCTGAGTGGGTTTAACTAGATGGACGTATCCTTAAGCTATATAGCTATCTTTTCTTTTATTCAACCTCCAATACTGTACTAAATCGTATGAATACTATGAAAAAAATGCATTTAAGTATTTTTCAAATTTAGGCTAGGGCCACGCTTTGCAGAGTCTTTACGACTAGTGCGTAGCCAGTTGCTGTGTGCTGAACAAGAAAAGAGATTATCAATGCACATTCCTGAGCCCCCTATTAACATAATATCTGTGCTAGTGCAAACAATAAAAACATGGGGGTTTTTAGTTACAATTTTATGCATAAAAATGAAAAGCCTTCCAACCACGTCAAGGTAACCCCAGTATGGAAGGTCCTAACAATTTACCTTGGGTCATTTGTCTTCTGGGCTGACACTCCCTGCTTGGTTGTTTTTTTGTGGGAAGGTTGTCTCCCTGACCTTGCACTGGATTAGTATTGAAGGCTATCAATCCCCCCCCCCCCCCCCCCACCGCCTACTGGCTTTTAACAAGGAGGGAAAAGGCCTCTCATCCAATGCTTAGTATTCAAGGCATAAGACCTCCAATTAAAGGGACGTGTTAGGGTGCTTCTACCACATGGAAGCTGGGTCTATCTTCCTGGAGAAAGCTCTGCTACAATATAAACACAAAAATAAGCACTCCTGTGGCAAAATTGTTTCATGGTTAGGTTTATGTATGCTGAGGACAGCATCAACATATCAGAAGGAAACTATTGACGTGCGAAGGAGGAATATAAATACTATTAACATTGTCTATCAGTGTATACTTACCGTGATTTCCTTTTTTTTTCACTTCCTCAATTCCTTTCTGTCATTGGCCTATCTTTGTGTGAACTTTCTTTCCCATCTGTCAAATGATTTGGACTGTGATTCGCTCTAGATTTGGTTTCCTGCAGCTCCATATACTATAATGCACGCTGCTATATTTCTGCCAGCAGCCACTTACCTGCTACTCAGGACTCAGCCATGTACCTGCATTTTAAGGATAAAGGACATACATTTGAAGATTGTAATGTTAACATATTGGCAAAGGAACGTGACTGGTTCAAGAGAGGTGTTAAGGAGGCCATTTATGTGAAAATAAAGAAACCAAGCCTAAATAGAGGTGGGGGGGTTCGACACCAACTGTCTGCCATGTACAATGCTGTTTTAACACCTTACTCTGGGCGTTCCTATAACACCTCTTAGCCACTATCCAATCACGCCCTTAACACCTGGCTGTGATATGCTAATTGGGACTTTCCAGGGTACATAATTGCCACAGATTCTTGTACAAATCATTCTGAATTGAGAAAGCCAGTTGGATGACTAGTGAAACGTCTTCAAGAACTAAACTTCAAGTCCAGTTGATCTAATTGAATACAACAGATATGCCCTTTTATTGGAATACTACAATTTATAAAATGCTAGCAATATAATGAACAGCACCATAAATTGTGCCAGTGCAAACCATCTATAATTATATACAGTTAATTCAAAATGTACAAAATAATAATAATAAATATACAATATAATCCAACAATAAGTGTACTTCTCCACATATCTACTACTGGGATTAAAATTTAGTTATAGTCCTAATCATTAAAATGATTGGTGATGGAACAATGTTTAGATCCAGTTGCAATTGCATTCCTGGTTTTACATTGTTCACTTGTTACCAACACTGCCACTAGGTATAAACCATCATGTATCTAATTGATTTTTTTAGTATACTTACCATTGGTCTTGCTGGCTAAAGGGTAGCATTAGGCTAAAAGTGATCTACACGTTTCAGCCCATTCATAGGCCGTCATCAGGATACACCATTTTGTTAAACACTTCTAAAAATAAGTAAGTGCCTCCCCCTACTCCCTTCCACACCACACCCTCGACCCTAATAACAAGTCTGTAAGGTGTTCACAGTTTATTTGGCTTGATAAAGGCCCCAGAAAAAGGGCTGAAATGTTGCCTCACACCATTTGGACTCAATACTGGTGGCACCATGGCACTAAACACAGCTTGAAGTGTGTGCCTTCTTAGCACACCATTCTATTCCACTGTGTATGCCCAGGTGCACTTTCAAAATAGACACAGCCACAGAAAATAACAGAACTGTCGGGTCTTGCATGAAAATATAACTTTTATTGACATACTCAACTTAAAAGATTGATGTTTTTCCTGAGGACGGCCCATTAAAGGGCATGTCCACCCCTTTTAAAAACTTTTGATATGCAGTAGGGCATGCTCCCCCAGCCCCAACCTCATTAATATTATTGTTAGAAAGTCCACCGATCCTTACTTACCTTCCCTCTTTCCTCCGCCTCAGTGTTCCGGCCCTCTGCTTGCATGAAATTGCAAGCAGGGGGCAGGACTGGCAGCCACGTCTGTGATTGGCTGAGAGGCAGCCAATCACGGTTGCGGCTGCCAGGATTTCTGAACAGCGGAGGAGAGAGGGAAGGTAAGTAAAGATTGGGGGACTTTCTAACAATAATATTAATGCGGTTGGGGCTGGGGAGCATACCCTACCGCATATCAAAAGGTTTTAATGTTAGAGGGGGGGCTGCACTGAGCATGCCTCAAACCTTGACGAGGTTGAGGCAGACTCAGGCACAGCATGAGTCACACTGCTCCTACACAGCAGTTTCCTGGACTTTGGAGGGGCACAGCAGGGGAACCATTTTGAGCAGAAATGTAAGGTAAAGTTTGTTTTAAACTTCTTAATGTGGCCAGTAAGGGGTTAAATTTTAGTTTTGGGGGTGGACATGCCCTTTAAGGGTTGAAACACCTCAATCTTTTACATTGTATATGTAAATAAAAGTTATGTTTTAATGCAAGACCCGAAAGTGCTGCTGTTTTCTGTGGCAATATATATATGCGTCTAGATTACATTGGTGCAACATTTAATCAAAAATATAGGCCATTAAAAATCATGGTAAAGTTTGTTTCATTGGAAATCCTAATAATTTGCAAGAGACCTGAAAGTATTTGAAACTACAGCAGATGATTAAAGGAAACAGCAGGAAAATAGACCCAACTTGCAATAAATATGTTGAACACAAAAAAACCTTATTTTTCTGCATCAATGGTGTTTCTGACACAAGTGTAACTAACCTTGGGTTATTTTTAATGTTAAACAGGAGCCCCCATGTAGCACTCTGTGTTAAGGGTCTGCCTTACTTCTGCATTCAGTGTTCTAAAAAAAAAGCCTAGAAACTTCTAGCTGAAATAAATAAATGAACTTTTTTTTTTTTTTACAATAAAGATTTCAATTCTAGAGGTGCTGAAGATTATGTTTACATGCTTTTGATTCCAAAGATTTGTCCATATTTCAGAGTTGCATGTGGGACTTTTAATTTTGTGTCCGGATAGGAGATAACGTAGTTCAATCTCCATTCGTTCTATAGGACAATGTTTTTTTTCTGGGATTCTTGTATAGTATTCAAAATTCTATTACTTTATATCTACAGAAGCTTTAAGTGTGTTTTTTTTTAATAAACCACAAACTGCTCCTCATAAAAATTCATTACAAAAAGGCGTAAACAAGTTCTTTTCCTTCAAGTCATTGGCAGTAAGTGATTCATCAGTTTTCCACTGAAAACCAATTTCATTGCAGATGTCCTGTAATTTCCAATCTCCCCGAATTGTAGAACCGTATCACACAGCCCTTATGCAAGGAATGGGAGGATTTTTTTTGTTAGGGAGAGAGACAGAGAGGGAAAAAGCTGTGCTTATGCCTTTTAATGGGATTGAATATCATGTGCTGTCTCATCAGTTTTGCAAAAGAACCATAAAGTAATCATTCTGCCATCCTTTTCTTTCCTACACTAGCTATCAATTTAGCCACGATGTTTATTTGGTTGAATATATGCTTAGGGACAAAGGTGGAATGGGGAAGTCCATAGAGATTAAGTCTTTCATAAGGAAAGCGAGCATTAATGTGAAATAATTTGTTTGAGCCCATGAATATGAAAGACTGGCTAAGGTGGCTTGAAAAAATAATGGCATTTCCTTTCACAAGGAAATGAAAATAATTTTTTTTAAACAAGGAATACAAATAATAAAGATAGTAGTTGTAAAGACTGACTTGCTAGAGATTAAAAACTTACATATGCACGGGATTTTGGTCTGTTAATCAAAGTCGGGTCTTCGTGTATGTATGTCTATATCTAAATAAAAAATCTAAATAAATATATATATACACATACATATACATATAATTAGATAGATGTGTGTGTGCTTATATATATATATATATATATATATATATATATATATATATATACACTGGCATAAACAAAGGGGCTTTAGTATACATTACTGTGATCACATGAATGAAAACCCTTCCAACCACGTCAAGGTAACCCCAGTCTGGAAGGTCCTAACTTCTTACTTTTTTTTTTCTTTAATTACCAGTAGCAAACTTTTGCATTCTCATACTTGCACACTGGATCAATATAACAGGATTTATCACTTCCCCCCCAGCCCTTTGGCTTTTTAAAATGAGGGAAGAGGTCGTACATCCAGTGCTTTATATGAAAGGTATAGGACCTCCCATTACATTAAAGGGCTGTGTTGGGGGTGCTATTACCACATGGAAGTTTGACCATGCTTCCTAATAGATACATACAATACAAGGATTGTGGAAGCACTCCAATTAGGCTAAATTACAACTACATTTTGCAGAAATGCTACTGATCTGGTCAAACTTTATACAAACATAGAAAAGATAATCAATGCACATTCCTAGGCCCCATACAATATCATATTATCTGCTCACTGGCATACTTTATAAATAAAGGCGTTTTAGTATATAATGTGATCACATGAATGAAAAGCCTTCCAACCACGTCAAGGTAACCCCAGTCTGGAAGGTCCTAACTTCTCATATGTGTACACTCGATCAATATAGCAGGCTCTCACACACACCCCCAACCAACCCTTTGGCTTTTTAAAATGAGGGAAGAGGCCATCTATCCAGTGCATCTGTCGAGGGTTCATGGTTGACGACCACACTCAATATGGCCGAAACGCGTAGGTAACACAGACCTACTTTTGTTTATAATTAATTATTCTGAGAAGACCTTGGAGTGCTCTGTATGCCTATCTTCTTACATATCTCATGACACAGTAGCACCCAGGCATTTGACACTGTGGACGGAGTGCGAAGGATCTACCCACGAGATTACACACATATATATCTTTTATATAAATATAAACATCTTGGTTTTATTTAAGAAATTGCCAAAATCAGATGAAAATAAAGGATTCCAAAAGAAATTATCTATATGTGTAAATTCAGCAGTCAGTGGAAGTCAGTTTAAATGTGCTTGCCATCAGGCCTGCAGCCTCATGCTGTTATAAGGTCATGGAACTCCTTGGTTACTTCTAATAGCTTTATATTTTACAATAGGTATAGCAGTGCATAACTTCTCATCCTGCACCAGATAACATTCCTATCAAGCTCTATATTGGGCTAAAATATTTCTAATGATGCAGACTTTTGCTTAAAAGGATATTTCTGATAGCAATTGCTAAATTTGGGTAAAGCCCTCGAAGGCTAGTCTACTATGTCAAAACATATAGTAGTAAGAAGGCTGTGCTTCCTCTATTAAGTGAACAGGCTATGTATTTTATACAATAGAATAAACAGCACCCTATGTGAAATTAACACTCACTTATAGGTGCTTGTGGTTCAGGTGTACACACCCTGAACCCGGCGCTGGTTTTTTA
This sequence comes from Hymenochirus boettgeri, assembly GCA_019447015.1. Taxonomy (NCBI): domain Eukaryota; kingdom Metazoa; phylum Chordata; class Amphibia; order Anura; family Pipidae; genus Hymenochirus; species Hymenochirus boettgeri. The sequence continues at coordinate 231,918,353 of CM033474.1, read as the reverse complement.
GCTCTGCAGCATCCAGAACTCACATTTATGTCTGTAAATATCACATGTAATTGTAATGAACTCACCCGCTCCCTCGAGTTATCGGGGTGCTGCCTGCCCCGGACCCTTCGCTTGGACCGTATTATGTATAAGCAGCAAACAAACGAACATTGGCGCACACCGGAATAAGGTTAGATCCGTGCAGAGATTAAAAGCCAGGCATGGATGTCTGCCATGATGTTTTATAGTTATTCCGAATAAAGATTTTTTGCTTTTAATCTCTGCACGGATCTAACCTTATTCCGGTGTGTGCCGATGTTTGTTTGTTTGCTGCTTATCTACTATGTCTGTACTACATCCATTACTAGTCTATCGACTGTCTATACTACATCCAATACTAGTCTATTGACTGTCTATATTGCACCCAATACTAGTTATCGACTGTCCAAACTACATACAATACTAGTCTATCTACTATGTCTATATTACATCCAATGCTAGTCTATCTACTATGCCTATATTACATCCAATGCTAGTCTATCTACTATGTCTATACTACATCTAATGCTAGTCTATCTACTATGCCTATATTACATCTAATGCTAGTCTATCTACTATGTCTATACTACATCCAATGCTAGTCTATCTACTATGTCCTTACTACATCTAATGCTAGTCTATCTACTTTGTCTATACTACATCCAATACTAGGCTATCAACTATGTCTATATTATATGCAAAACTAGTCTATCGACTGTCTATACTACATCCAATACTAGTCTATGGACTGTCTATACTGCACCCAATACTAGTCTATGGACTGTCTATACTACATACAATACTAGTCTATCTAGTATGTCTATATTACATCCAATGCTAGTCTATCTACTATGTATATACTACATCCAATGCTAGTCTATCTACTATGCCTATACTGCATCCAATGCTAGTCTATGTACTATGTCCTTACTACATCTAATGCTAGTCTATCTATTTTGTCTATACTGTATTGTAACCTCCTACTTACCGGTTTTCCTGTTTCCCACCTCTCTCACCTTCAGTCCATACAAAACTCTGTTTCACGTACTGTTTCGCTCTCAAATCTCTGTCTGCAGGTGCGACAGTCAATATTAATCTATTAATTTGCACTTTGTTGAGTAGCAAATCAGGTCTTTAAAAGCACCTGGCACTCACTGCTTTACAGTTAATATTTTAAACGATTTGAGTTTTTTTAAAAGTTTCCACATATTATAGTCTGTTTTTTCCACCAAAAGTTAAAGATTAAGGGGCCGGTTTATTAAGAACTGCTATTTCCACCATTTCGCTATCACAGGACACCGGTATGGTAAAGAGCATAATTTGTCGTATTTATAAAGTGTTTTTACCACATAAAATATAGCCACTGCAATGTATCTGCTCTTTTTGTCACGGTGTACAGTGCCATACTTATTGCATTAAGTCCTGTATTGTGGCAAAAAGAGAAAATGGTGTTCTTTGCCACCTCAGACTTGGCGATTTAAAATGGGCGAACGCAAGGAAACACTGATCAACATTTAATAAATGCAATTGACCAAATAACACTAAATAGCGATGAGCAAAATGTCAATCACAGCGGTAGTCATTTTTTGCCGCCGGTTAACGTTTTTTTTTTAAATTTTGTTAAGTACAAATTTGGCAAAAATGCCGGCAAAACGTTAACAAACCTTGGGTTAAGAGCCTCAGGCATTTTGTGACTATAGGCTCCTGAGATATAAGTCCAGCCTCATTCATAAACATTTCAATATTGAAAGACCTTTATTGGCTGTGCCTTAAACCAGTCAAATAAAGTTGGTAAAAGCACATTCATCAAAAGCAAGTGTTACTGTATATACTTGAGTATAAACAGAGGTTTTATTAAAAAATAGCCTGAAAACCGAACCTCGGTTTATACTCAAGTCAACCACTTACCTGCTCCAGCGGCAGAAGATGCAGAGCACGGAGCAGAGGAAGTGGAGCGAGCGGCCAAGGAGAAGGCAACACTGGGAGAGCTCTCTGAGGGGAGGGTGGTACAGTAACCCCTGTAGTGGCAATTCATACAGATACCGTAAATCTGTATCTATTATTCACAGGGAGGTGATAACACTTATTCCCAACTCCCTGTGAATAATATAACACCCAGGGAACACTGCAAGACTTACCTTACCAGCAATCCACTCTGCTCCTTCTCAGCTGTCAGGTACGATGTCCTGACCATGCACCTATCTTCAACACATGCATGCCAATACAAAAGATAGGCACGTGATTGAGACAGCGTGTGTCAGCTGAGAAGGACCCACGAGTGGAGCGCCGGTAAGGTAAGTCTTGCAGTGTTCCTTGGGCGTTCTATTATTCAAAGGGAGGTGGGAGTGTTCTTGCCTCCTTGTGAATAAGAGATACAGATTTACTGTACTTAAAAAATACAGTTTAGTGTTCCTTTAATGAGCACTCATTAATAACATTACAAAATATATATACCCGTACTACAAGTGAATGGGCATACAGAATTATTTTCTAGCTCCAGATTACAATATAAACATACATATACAACAAAAATAGTCCTAAAAGAAAGCATTTTAGTTACAGAGCAAATAATAATTTTAGTTTTGGATGTTACGGATAGCTTAATGATCAGTTTTATATCCTGGTAATATTACTGTCAAAATATTGAAGATTTGTTGCATTTTCTGTTTAATTGGTGGGATATCATTAATAAATAAGAAAATTTAGCTATGCAGGATAGCCACTTAAAACGCAATTATGCTGCTAGCAATATTATCTTGCATATTAATTTCATTTTGTACGATAGAATGAGTATGTATTGGAATACGTGCAGCATGAATGAAATTTTATAACACTTAATTATGCTCTTCCACCAGCACTAGACATTTTATTCTATATGATATATGAAAATTGGTTTTCCTACAAGAAATATAATCCAAATATATGTTTTATATGTCACTGTAGAAGGACAATAATTGGCAAGAACGGTAGTTTGTATTCAGAAGAAATATTATATAATTTAGAATTTTCCATATATGTTATTTGTTATATTTTAGAAAGAATAGCCCCTTTTAAATATGTTGATATATCCTACCTTGTCCTCTGGATTCATCAATGTCGCTATGCAACCCATTTGGTGTGAGTGTGTTTAACTTTTTAATCCATATTGCTTCCTGTTTTAATAACAAGTTTACAATATTGCCTCCTCTTTTTGGTCTCCTAACTGTATCCAACACACACCATTTAACTGAGACACTTGGTGTTTTTGCTTGTGAAAGTATCTAGAAACTGACGTGTCGTATCTCCCATGTGGTGTGTAGTTTCTAATATCGTTCTTATGTTCTTGTATGCATACTTTTATGCTACGACTGGTCTGCCCTACGTAGCCCTTGCCACACGAGCATTTGATCAAGTAAACCACATGTGTTGTTAGACACGTTGCAAATATTTTGATTTTAATCTTGTGTCCTTTTGTAGGATGGCACACATATTCTCCATGTAAAATGGAGTTGCAACAGTTGCATGACATACATGAATGTGTGCCCTTATGTTTACCAGTGTTTTTAGTGCGATCTTGCATTGCGATATCAGATGGACACAAAATATCTTCAATACATTTGCCTCTTTTATAACTTAAGATGGGTTGTTCAGGGAAAGCTCTCCCATATTGAGCATCGTGCTGTAATACACCCCAGTATTTTCTTATGACTTTATCAATTTGTTTGCTCTCATCTTCATATTGTGTCACAAAGACTGTTCTCGCAAGTTTTCTCTCTCGCTTTCTAGTGATAAGCAAATCATCTCTCTTTACTTGGTCTCTAGATTTCTGTACTGATCTGGGATCGTATCCCCTTTCTAGGAATCTCTTGGTTAGTTTACCTGCTGCCTCCATATATATCTGATTTCAGTCGAGCATATCCGTTTGGCCCTCATAAATTGGCTCTGTGGGATGTGATAAGTGATAAGTCTTGCGAAAGCTAAGTAAGGATTGCAATGCACAAATAATAATCTCTATTACTCTATTACTTTACTAGAACAATAGCAAACGAAAGCACCAGTTGCTTTTGGTGCATTAGTGTTTTAGCTTCATCTTCATGAACCTAAAAATGAAAAGGCTTTCGACCATGTGAAGTTAACACTACTATGGTGTTTTCTGAGCATTCTCCCCCCTAATTGGTTACATTTTCTTTGGTAACATCCTTTTTATCCAAATCTCCAATTAAAGGTATTTGTTACTACAGTTAACATTTTGTGATACTTCCACGTAGAGGCTTTGCCTATCTTTATATTGCGCAGTTCTGCTTACATTTGTTGTGTTGGGCCCCATCCACGCGATCCTACAAGCTTACCAAAACAGCTACAATCTTTAAAAACTGTACGAATGAAAACACAAGCAAAAATTCAATAAATATGGACTAATTCTGGGGTGATTTCTATTTTCAAATATAAAGCATATCTTATTTCTTCTTGCAGAGTATAAACCTAAAATCTTATGGTATTCTACACTTTACAATATATGTATAGTCTATGTGCTCTTATCCTAATAATACTGTGGAATGTGATACCTCTGACCTACAGGGAGGTGCCAGTCGGGAAAATACAATTAAAAGTTAAACACTTTAAAATAAGCAGAAGAAAACATTCCCTTATTCATGAACACTAATATAATAAACCACACATTTAGGCAAAACTTTGTTAGATATTACCACCTATCACTATGCTTGTGAAGGTTGTCATTCATCCAGGTCTTTGTATATCTGTTGTATTCAATTATATCGACTGGACTTGAAGTTTAGTTCCTGAAGACGTTTCCCTAGTCATCCGACTGACTTTCTCAATTCAGAATGTTTCCCTAGTCATCCGACTGGCTTTCTCATTCCAGAATGTTTCCCTAGTCATCCGACTGGCTTTCTCAATTCAGAATGTTTCTCTAGTCATCCGACTGGCTTTCTCAATTCAGAATGTTTCCCTAGTCATCCGACTGGCTTTCTCAATTCAGAATGTTTCTCTAGTCATCCATGGCTTTCTCAATTCAGAATGTTCCCTAGTCATCCGACTGGCTTTCTCAATTCAGAATGTTTCCCTATTCATCCACTGGCTTTCTCAATTCAGATGTTTTCTCTAGAGTCATCCAACTGCTTCTCATTCAGAATGTTTCTCTAGTCATCCAACTGGCTTTCTCAATTCAGAATCTTTCTCTAGTCATCCGACTGGCTTTCTCAATTCAGAATCTTTCTCTAGTCATCCGACTGCCGTTCTCAATTCAGAATCTTTCTCTAGTCATCCGACTGGCTTCCTTAATTCAGAATGTTTCCCTAGTCATCCGACTGGCTTTATCAATTCAGAATGTTTCTCTAGTCATCTGACTGCCTTTCTCAATTCAGAATGTTTCCCTAGTCATCCGTTTGGCTTTCTCAATTCTGAATTCACTAGCAAAATGTCTTCAAGAACTAAACTTTAAGTCCAGTTGATCTACTTGAATACAACAGATACACCTATCACTATGTATTATGCAGTCATACAGGTGTAATAGTTATTACCATAACCATACCCCTTAACAAGAAACATTATTATTATAATAATAATAACAACTTGAAGTGCTAGGAACCACAGAAGTCCGTCTGTAGATATTAAGCAGTCAACAACACCAACCAGGGTACTGTTCCCAGGAGAAACCATTTATGCATAGATCAATTACAGTACATTAGAGTATAATCGTACATATTCCACAAAGTATCAAAAATGTAATATATCGAAATAGTAAATTTATAGACAGGATTTACATGCAGTGTATACTACTAATCTCTCATTCTCAGTCTCATTCTTCACCCAGCTCGCTTACCACACTGCCTACTTAAGCTTGCCTACTTAAGCTATAAATCATATCAAGTCAGATCAACAGTCTATAACATGCAAGCAGCCATAGTTCTAAAATGATCGGGGCAGCATTTGTTTATACTCATGAAGCCAGTGGGTACATGAAGACAGCATAAAAACTGGAACTCTCTTGTCTCCGGTGGTGATCCCTTCTGTAGACGGTTCCACAACCGATGCATGTTTCGAGCCTTCAGCAAGCAAGGATGCGAAATGGGTAACTTCTACAGCATTATGCATAATACAGTAGGTGTTATCCACCAAGGTTTTGCATAATTGTGTGGTTTATTTTGTGAGTGTGTCTGAATAATTTACTTTTTTATCCCCTTGTTGTAAAGGTTTTTCTCTTTTTACTGTACTACACTTAACATTATTATTTAGATAGTCTTTCTATTCTTCTAAAAAGTTCCAATTTTGTGCAAAATTTGACATAGTAGGCTGTAAATAAAGCTCCCTGCCATCTGTCCCATCACCAATGCTGTAATCACTTTGCAGCAGTTACAGCACCAAGGGAGTATGGTAAGGTAGGTAGCAATGATTTAACAGCCCCATTTACTTAAATAAAACAGTGCAGGCTTCGCTGAAGAAGTGTAAATCCCACACTAACATTATATTATTGCACTGGTTTTCTACTTATTTGGTCAATATAACATTTTTCCCTTCTGTATCCCCCTGCCCAAAGAAGGAGAAGCATTCAATAGCAAAGGGACTAGACCAGGGGCTCCCAAACAGGGATAGGCTAGGGGCTGCAATAGCAGCACCTTAGGCAGACACTGGATTGCTTGCTTAGCTCTGCTCCCAGTCCACCCAGAGTATGCCCTGACTTGCCTAGAACACGCCCACAGACCTCCCATTCCAACGCCCCACCCATTGGGTTTCAATGGCCTCCTCTTTTTCAAAACAGGCCACAGGTTGGGCATTATTGTCCTAGACAGTTTTCTAGTAAAAGTTTTACCTTTCTTTGTAATGCTGTATCTTAGAATATGAATTATCATTTTAATCAGTAGTTTTGGGTCTTTAAGTTTAGAAAATGCATACTGCACCCAGGGAATGCCGAAAGTTGTAACTTTTAAACCCCTGGAGGTCAACATAGGACGGCATATGCATCCCCGGAGGCCTGCATATGCATTTATGTATATGTCATTATTCTTATTTCAGCATTATCCAAATAAGTTAATATACCATGTAACTGTCTGCACGTAGGTTTATTTGATATGAAAATCATTGCATTGTGCAGAATTCCAAAGGAATGTGTTTAAAATATGCAAACTGTTTTCTCCCCCTTTGGAAAGTTAATTTGCCCGCCCAATGTACTTATTCATTGACATGGCTTGCTACTTACTAATCCCTTGGCAAAGCCTTTCTAGACCTCCTGCTACTATGCGCTGAGACATTTTTCATAATGCTGAAGCTTCCGCTGCTCATTCTTGGGTAATGAAAATATTTTTAGATAGTGTTGTATAATCTTAAAGACGGCATCCCCAAGATCATTTCAACTAAACGTGGATTGAATTTCTAAACGCCTAATAGTTTTTTGCCTGTTGCTGTTTAACTCACTTCCCTGTTGGAAATTCTTGCATGGCCTATGTCACAGACACTTTTTGTAGATGACTGATATAAAAATGAAACATGTGGAATAAACATGTACACTATAGGTATGTTAATAAACTTAATCGCTCTACTCTGTAATCATGTATCCCTGAATTTATATACAAAACATTTAAAGGAAAATCCCCTGGGAGTTTATCCCCATATTAAATGCAGATCGTTGCATTAAATTAGTAAACAACTCAAATTGACATTTCCCTATAGGTGTGCATTGGATACTATTCTTTTTCTTTATAAACATTGAAATATTCAGTAGAAAATATAAGAGGCTCCCCCATCTCAGCTCATTGTTCTTAGATCTGGATATTTTGAGTGGTTTTGGCTGATTTACCCATTTAAAGAAATACCGTGATTATTTTTATTTCTTCCAGTATGTGAATATTTGATTAAAACAGTTTAAAAGAACAAACCAAATCTTGTTTCTTCTTTGCTATATTTCTTAAACATCATTTAAAAAGTGGACTGTTTTTATAGGGGTTTTAAGTATATTAATAGTAAGAAGATGAGGACTGAATATGTGGGACCATTAAATAATGGGGATAAGTTAGTTATGGAGGATGCCAATAAACCAAATGTCTTCAACAAAAATTTTCACTCTGTATACAGTACAGAACAGTACAGATAGCATAGAGCATTGTAGCAATAATGGTAGAAAGAATGCATTTGCACTTTGGTTAACTGAGGATATGAAACAACTAAGTAAGGTTAATGCCAATAAAGCTCCTGGACAGGATAAAATACAGCCTCTGGTCATTGGGGAACTTAGCGAACCTTATATGTAGTAATCAGCATGGATTTATGAGGAACAAATCTAACAAACTTTCTTGGCTTTAATGAGAATGAGGAAATGAGTAGAAAATTGGACTCGGGCATAGCAATAGATGTAGTATACTTGGATTTTTCCCCCATAGGTGACTTATGTATAAGCTAAGGTCTGCTGGGCTTGGGTGGCACATTTCTACATGGATAGAAAACTGGTTGATGGGTAGGATGCAGAGAGTAGATGTTAATGGAGCTTTGTCAATGTGGACTAAATTTCGGACAAATTTTGTAGCCTGTTAAAAGCGTTACATATATGCAGATATGCAGTTTTAAGTGGATCTATATAGATTGTCACATTGGGCTGTTTATTGGCAGATATTCAGTGTTGCAAAATGTAAGATGATGCATTTTGGGCCTAAAAATCCTTGTGCTGCTTTTACTATAAATGGCTCTGTGTTAAGTGATTCTCTATTGGAAAAGTATCTTGAAGTTTTGGTGGATAACAAACTTTAATGTAGCAAGTGATGCCAGACAGCAGCAGTTAGAGCCAGCAAGATATTGTCTGTATAAAGAGGGGTACGGATTCAAGGGAGAAATATATTATTCTCCTTCTATACAAAGCACTGGTAAGGCCTCATTTGGAATATGCCGTGTTGTTTTGGAATGATGTGTACAAAAAGGATATCTTGTAAATGGAGAGGGTTCAGAGAAGGAGGAGGAGCTTGAATGTGAAGACATTGAATAAGTTATAATTATGTACACTAGAATAAAGGTGCTTGCATGGGGATATGATTACTGTGTATAAATACATTAATGTATAGAACATTTCAAAGGACAAGCGGACACCCTTTTAGACTAAGAAAACTAATTTATTCTTCAATTACGGGTTTTTCACTTTGAAAACGTTAAAACTATTGAACTGTCTTCCATTGGACGTGGTGATGGTAGGTTCATTATATCGTATTTTTTGTTTTTTTAAAAAGATGAGTTTTTGAAATAAAGTAATGGTGCATGTTACTGGTATTGATACATAAAGTTGGAGTTGATCATGGGATATTTCCAATTGCCACTAGGAGTCAGGAGGTTTTTTTTTTGCTTTCCTCTGGATCAACTGTTAGGCAGGAAGCATGCATATTCCTGAGTAGGTTGGACTAGATGGACGTATGTCTTTATTCTTCCTCAAATACAACACAATACTGTTCTAACACAAATAAAGATGTATTTGTATAAATCCACCATTCTTTGAACAGCCAATGGCTGCTTAAGCCCATCAGCGTCTGACATGTGTGCAATGCTTTAAAGGGGTATTTCAATTGAAAAGATTATTTTTTAAATACTTTGTTTATGTTACACATGCCTAGTCATGCTACATATAATATAATTAATGATTGGTGTGAGGGAAGAAAGTAGTTACAGGGGCAATAAAGGAGCAATATGGTGGTCTAAGCAGTTCAGAGATTTATAGGAACCGCTAAGTGTCCCACAAGGCCAAGTTATGCAAAACACTACTTTCTGCTTCTGGCTAGATCTAAAAATCCTTTTCACCTGTCACATTAGATAAATAATTTCTTGCTTTTTCTCCTTTTTGGGTTTTAATTAGGTATAGATTTTTTTCCCTAACATTTTAAACCATCTTTTAAATAAATAGAGCTGTCATGCTGTAATACCTGATCTCAATTAAGGACATACTTTATCAGAATAGGCAATAATTTAAGGGAAAATCCATTCTCACCACGTCAATCTATACTTACCTTTCCCACCCCCAAAGCCTGATATTATTATACTTACTTACCTCCCTGCAGTTCCAGAAACTCCTTGTACCACCTGATTTCCAATGCAGATTTCCCCTGGTGCTGGCTTCCCCCTGGGTTGCAGCCATAAGTCACAGCCGTGATGGTGACCTTACAGCCATGATGGCTGCATTCTGGTGTACCTCCTTTGTGGTTCTTACAATACAAAGGAGACAGGAACCCAAAATACCAGTGCTGAGACAAGCAGGGAAAAGGTGCTTTAGCAACTGTGGGGAGGAAAGAAAGTATAATAATCTCAGGGTTTAGGAGCAGAGGAAGGTAAGCGTTGATTTTAGTGGTGGAGGTGGACATGCACTTTAAAGTTTGCAGCCCTTTAATATGTGCTATTTCTTGTATATTATACAGCTTGCTATGTTTTACATTGATCTATAGAAAAAAGTAAACGTGAGGAGGTGATAGAAATAACTGCACTACAGTTTACATCTTCGGACAGACACAATTTCTAAATTTCGTGGATCAAAACACGCAACTTAAAAGTAGGAACTGTCTACATTTTTATGATGTCTTAATGGTATATTTTGCTAAGCTTGAAAACTTGCCTTCTATTTATTGCGTGTAACAACTGTGCTAAGAGTTTTGCAATAACTACATCCTGCTGTTAAGCAATTCATGGTACCTGTTTGACTCTTCTTGTGAATATCAACACAGCTGCTATATGCCTAATAGGTCTTTAAAATTGTGTAACTAATAATGTGGACACACATCTTACATCTTGGCTAGGTATATTATTAAAGTAACTGGTTCATTTTTGATCTGCTTTTCTTGTTTGGTTTGGACTTTATTTTGTAGTACTTCACAGAATGGAAGAAATGGGAAGAAAGAATCAGTAAAAGTCTTTCCTGGATCATTTGATCATGCTCGACTAAACTGTGATTTGTCTACTAGATTATAGACTTCTACAAATGGGCTAAGCAGCTTGAGCACTTGTAACGTATTGATTGGTTTATTGACACAGAAAATTATCCGGGGTTACTTGTTCTTGAAACAATACATGGCAGGCTGAAAAAAACTAAAGTGTTTCAATCAAAATTGAATTCTCTTTCTCTCTCTATGTAATGATGGCATTAGCTGGGCATCCACAGAGTTAAAAAAATAAATAAAGGAAAGCTGCCAACATACATTCAAAAACCCATTTCTCTATCTCTCTCACAGTGCCCAGATGTTACTGGTATATCATTGAATATAAGAAGTAAAACAAAAATCCAGTGCACTCAGGTCTTTTTACTTCAGTTATATAAAATAATACCTTTTATTGGCTAACTAAAATGATTGAAAATGCAAGCTTTCGAAGCACTTAGGCTTCTTCCTCAGGCATGATACAATTATTTTATATCCAAGATGTCTTCACTTTCATCAATGGCTAACACGGTACAATTCTCTACTACTATTGATAGTGCAGACATGTATATATTTATATTTTTTGTGTCCCAAAATCCGAACAATCCTTTTGGACAGAACATTCATATTTCGGAACCAAGGGGTTCCGTGTCAGATACAGGTCAGAGTCGGATTCGGATCCCATCTCTAGTACTGGAGGGTATGCCCATGTTCCAGGTAATTTTTGGTACTGGTTTTACTGTTCTCTTTTCTCTATACACTGTACTTAAAGCATTAAAGTTTTTAGGGCCATAGCGATCAGGATCAAGGGATTTTTAAAAAATTTAAATACAGTTCAATGAATGTTTTTTTTTTTTTTTAGAAAACAGGCGTAACAATTATACATAATAATCTGTAGGAGGCCTATGAAGAACCTTATTTCTTCCATAATGTAAACATCACTTAGCAGTCTTTCACATGCTCTAACCCCATCTTCATGGGGAATCAATGTGTAGAGACTACAGACATCAAAAAGAACAAAGATAGCATCCTTAAAATCCACTTACAAAATCTTACACAGTTTCTCAAGAAACACTTGGGTGCCTCTGTTGGACAGGGTCCTGGTGGATCTTGGGCAGGCTGTACAGCACTGGGGAACCCTGATACTTTATGGTTAACAACTCCTTTAATTCCATATCAATAATACCTGATTGAACAATGTTCATCAAAAAACCTAGTATCTTTCTTGTAATTTCCTATATGGGATCTAAAGCCAAAACCTGGTACACACTTAAAGGGGAACTGTGGTCTCCAAACAAGTTAAGTTTATGAAAGGCCAGTTTCCTACCTTTAAAATGAGCCATCAACCCCCTCTCTACGTGCTCCACAGCCCAAGATATACAGAAATGACTGACTAGAAAGTTAATGGCTGACATTCCTATGGCTTCTCCTGCACAGTGCCGCCGGCGAGCACAGCCTCAGACTCCCACAGTGTGTGAGGGAGACAGGAAGTCCCTCCTCCTTTCTGCTGTGTGAAGTCCTGACATGGTGGTAAGGGAATCTACAACTTAGGCACCCGTGAGTAGGCGGGGATTAGGCACCTGTGAGTGGGCAGGGCTTAGGCACCTGCGAGTGGGTGGGGATTAGGCACCCGCGAATGGGCGTGGCCACATGGGGCTGAACGATAACGGGCCATGGGGGGCCTGCAACTGGAGGGACCATGGGGTCCATGAGTAGGAGGGACCAGGGGGCTGCAAAGGGGAGGAGGAGACACAGGACACATTGACTGACAGTTTTAGAGCAGGAAGTGCAGGGGACCTGGTGATGCTGCTGCCATATCACACACAAACATGTAAATATCTTCAAAACTATGCAAAATAAACAATGGAAGTAAATTGCAAAAATTCTCAAGGGAGCAATTCCTATCAATTTACCTTAATTTACCTAAAGTCATTTTTGGACCACTATTATGGGATGTATCTAATATTATGATCGACCCACCTTTGTCCGATGGTTTGATTATAATATCCCTTTACTGTTGTAACTTCTATAGAGCCTCCCTCTCCTCACGTGAAATATTAGAGACCAGTAATTCATTAACAGATTTATTAACAATATTTTTGGACATTCTTCCAAACAAACCTTTCCTTTTGGGGGAGATTCATTATTGCAAAAATAAGTGTAATAACCACACAACACAATGTAATATCAGGTTAATGTGTGTTTTACACATATTTTATTCCCTATACAATACCCCACTAGTTACAGTTTGCACTACCTTGATGCGCGAAGGGGCCACAAAGAGAAGCAACTTACCTTATATAATCGCGTATTACATCCCCAAATCCTAGCAAGGTAAGCTGCTCCTCTTTGCGATTGAATTCCCCTGTTATCTCAGGATTTCTTTCCAGTTCCTTTTTATTGTAGTGTCTTAGGACCCTGTTTTAGTTGGCCTCTCTCTCTGTAAATTATTTATTTGGAGGGTTGTAGTCTAAATACTGAACCATTTTAGGACATTAGGGTTACAAGGAGTGGTTGTAATTCTTTTGTTATAGATTCAAAATGTTTAATTAAATTCATATAATATGAACAAACTATATCGGTTTGGAGCCAGGTTACTGAAACCATAGCTGTTCATTCTACATAAATAGGAAAATAGAAAGGTCTGAGGGAGGTTACATCACTGGAACAAACCTGCTGACTCTAGGACTTTTCTTTCCAAAAACCTGCATGTTTTTTACATTTACAATATTTTATTATTTAAGCAAATTAGAATGTGGAAAAGATGCATTCTAACAAAGCTTTAATTAACATTTAGAAAAATAGGCACGTGCATTCCCTAAAAGTCAATATGCTGTGAGATATGCTGACTTCAGGGACATGAATTCGGGCAGACATTCAAAGATTGTTTTTATAAGATACAGTTGGCTTTTTCCTTTTCCAGACATTTCTTTCCTGCTTGTAAAAATGGATCTTGCGGCGCATAATAAAATAAAATCCACGCAATGTCCAAAACTTGAAATGACATAGTTACATAGTATGAAGGTTGAATAAAGACATATTTCCATCCAGTCCAACCCTAGCCTACTCATGAGGCCTACCTAACATAAAAATTCATCGGTTAGCTGAGGTACAGCTGAAAAAATTTGGTAAGAATTTGATCTGCAAGATCCTGTCTGTTATTTTTCAGAGGTTGTGATTAGAGATGGACCCAAACCGAACTCGAACCCGAGTTCGAGACAAACTTTATGAATTCGGACGAACTCAAACTATTCAGACTAGTTCAGGTTCGAACTAGTTTGTTTTTCAGACTCGTGACTGTATTTTCGATAATTATTTTATTAATTATCAAATTTAGGGGCCGTTCTCTAACCCTAGAATGTATCGTTCGCTAACCCTCTAAAGTATTGTTCCTTTTTTTTTTTTGTACGAATCGAAGGAGTTGAGGCTTTTCAAATAGTAATTGAAATAAAAAAAAGGTTAGAAGTTAGGACCTTCCAGACTGGGGTTACCTTGATGTGGTTGAAAGGCTTTATTCATGTGATCACAGTAATGTATACTAAACCCCCTTTGTTATAAAGATGCCAGTGTGCAGATAATATGTATTGTATGGGGCCTAGGAATGTGCATTGATTATCTTTTAGTATAATATATATATATATATATATATATATTATATATATATATATCCAATAACGAAATAGTACATTCAAGATACTGTGGGGAGCACTTGTGGGTCTTTTAACAAATCCAGTTTATTATACACACAACATCAACATGTTTCGGCTGACACAGCAGCTGTCCTCAGGATGTGACATCACAACAAGAACAGGTGAATTTAACAGTACAGGTAAGTCAAAGCCCATCCCCCGTGCTCCTCCAAAAGCATATTAACCCCTTGTGCAACAGTACTTCAACCAATCCAACATTATTAAGTAAAAACATTCAAGATAACTTGGTGCGAAATGGTAAAAAGTAGAGCTAAAACATGCGGTACCATAAAAGATTAAAACAGTACTATAAAGATACTATATAAATAGCAGTGATAAATATTGGTGTAAAACCGCTAAGTGTATACAAAAACATACTATTACTAGAACCCACCAGTGTAAAAAGAATCATATTAAAAGTTAAATGTAACAAATACCCTCACTGTAACAGAATCAGCAGTGATTCAAAAGAACAAAACAAAGGGGCATATTTATAAAGGTTCGTTAACTTTTCGCGGCCGTTTTCGCGGACATTAACGCATAAATCGCGTTTACGCGATTTATAAAGGTCCGAAAACGGCCGCGAAAAGTTAACGAAGCGTTAACCTTTCGCGCCGATACTTACCTGTTACCGCCGCTTCTATTTAAAGCGGCGGTACTGGTTTCGCTCGGCTGTATTGGCTGTTTTACTTCGCCACTTGAAGGTGGCGAAGTCAGCCGATATAACCTCCCGCGGCGGGGATGGGCAGGCAACCGCGGCGGGTTGTCGCACCCGCCCCGGGAGACAAGCCCACCCCGCCCACCCCCGCGGCGGCAGCGGCGACCACCGCCGCCGCTTCCCAGCAGCCCCTCCCAACCCGTTCCCCGTTCGCGGCAATCTCGGAACGGGAGGCTAGGAGGGGCTGCCGGGAAGGGGCCGCAGAGGTGGTGCGACCACCGCCGCGCACCCCCTCCCGGCAACCCCTCCAAGCCCCCGCGGCCGCGCCCGGGGAGGGGACGGGAGGGAGCCGCTGGGGGGTGGAGGCTCCCTCCAGCGGGGCCCTGAGAAGGGCCTTTGGGGCTTAGGGGGTCCCACAGCTCGAACCGGGACCCCCCTCCCCGGCTATAAGCCAAGGCTCTTCTCAGGGCCCGCTGGAGGGAGCCTCCACCCCCCCAGCGGCTCCCTCCCGTCCCCTCCCGGGAGCGGCCGGGGCGGGGGCTTGGAGGGGTTGCCGGGGAGGGGGTGCGCGGCGGGTGGTCGCGACCACCTGCTGCGGCCCCTTCCGGCAGCCCCTCCTAGCCTCCCGTTCCGAGATTGCCGCGAACGGGGAACGGGTTGGGAGGGGCTGCTGGAAGCGGCGGCGGGTGGTCGCCGCTGCCGCCGCGGGGGGGTGTGGGGGGGTAGGCGTATGCCCCGCCCCTTTAGGAGCGGCGTCGGGAAGGGATTTTAAGTCCCTTCGCGGCGATACTATACAGTATCGCCGCGAAGGGGCTTAAAATTACCGCAGCACATCGCGTCCGCGATAGGTATCGCGGGAATAGTGCTTGCCGTTATAAATACGGCGATAGCGCTATTTTCGCGGCCGCGATGTGCGGCGGTAATTTTTTTGCGATATTATCGATTCTTTATAAATATGCCCCAAAGTGTCCACATTTCGAAGGCGACTCATTCAATTTCCATGCTTCATTCAAGCTATAACATTGCTTTTACTTCTCATAGGGAGAACTGCCCTGTTATATAACGGGTATGGAAATAAAGTGGATCAACTCGAATAAATAAAGTCAAAGGGCCCTGTCTAGTAGAGATAATGGTATGAGTAAAGGATACTCTAATAACCTAGAGCAGTAGAGATAATGGTATGAGTAAAGGATACTTTAATAACCTAGAGCTAGCCATATACCGATTTGTTTATATAGACCTCAATATAATTATGCACATACAAGATAACAGATGACAAAACAGCTTATAAAAAAACACGATAAAACAAATTGTTCATTGAGACCCTTTGGGGATAATTGTTTTTATCCAAAAGGCCTCACGTTGTAGTAGCCGTTTGCCACTTTCTGCTGTGTCCTTAATCCCCACCACTTGATCTATGGCCATCCACCTGAATGTGGCCAAGGAATGCCCCTTTTCTCTAAAGTGGCGTGCCACAGATTGTTCCCTATATTTGCTGTCCCTTGGGTCAGCCCTTGCCGACAGGGTCACGCGAATCGATGAGCGGTGATTCGCCATCCTATCCCTTAAGGGCGTAGTGGTCTTGCCCACATAGTATAACCCACATGGGCATGTGATGAAGTATATAGCATCCGTGCTAAGACATGACAATTTATGTTTGATTTTAAATCTGTGCCCAGTATGGGGATGGGGAAAATCTGTTCCAAACGCCATGTACCTGCAAGCCTGACAACCTACACACTTATGGCATTTTTTTCCTTTTTGTGTGATAGCCAAGTATAGTATAGTATAGTATTTGAGGTTGAATAAAGACATACATCCATCCAGTCCAACCCATCTAGCAATATCCTCATTTCCTGCCTAACTGTTGATCCAGAGGAAGGCAAAAAAAACCCACCAAATTTATGAAGGGGGGAAAAATTCCTTCCTGACTCCAAGTGGCAATCGGAAATTTCCCTGGATCAACTCTACTTTATGTATCAATACCAGTAACTTGTAACATTCCTTGTTTGCAGAAACTCATCCAGCTTTTTTTTGAAAATGACCAATGAACCTGCCATAACAACGTCCACTGGAAGACAGTTCCATAGCTTTACCGTTCTCACAGTGAAAAACCCTTTCCGAGCTTGAAGCCTAAACCTTTTTTCTTCAAGTCTTAAGGGATGTCCTTGTGTCCTTTGACATGTTCTATTGGTGAACAATGCCCCAGATAGTTTATTGTATGGCCCGTTAATGTATTTATACACATTAATCATATCCCCACGCAAGCGCCTTTTCTCCAGCGTACATAATTGTAACTTTTCCAGTCTCTCTTCATATTCAAGCTCCCCCAATCCCCTTATTCATTTAGTTGCCCTTCTCTGAACCCTTTCCATTTCAAAGATGTCCTTTTTGTACACAGGATTCCAAAATTGCACTGCATATTCCAAATGAGGCCTTACCAATGCTTTGTAAAGAGGGAGAATTACATTTTCCTCCCTTGAATCCATACCTCTCTTTATACAAGACAATACCATGCTGGCTCTGGCTGTTGCCGCCTGGCACTGCTTGCTACCTTTAAGTTTGTTATCCACCAAAACTCCAAGATCCCTTTCCAACAGGGATTCACTTAACACAGAGCCATTTATAGTATAAGTAGCACAAGTATTTTTAAGTCCAAAATGCATCACCTTACATTTATCAACATTGAATTTCATCTGCCACTTAGCAGCCCAATGTGATAATCTATCTAGATCCCCTTGCAACGATTGCACATCCTCTGAAGTTTTTAATGGTCGACAAAGTTTTGTGTCGTCAGCAAACACAGAAACCTTGCTGACAATACCCACTTCCAAATCATTAATAAATAGATTAAATAGAAGCGGCCCCAACACAGAACCCTGTGGCACCCCACTTAGCACTTTAGTCCATAATGATGAAGCCCCATTAACAACTACTCTCTGCATCCTATTCCTTAACCAATTTTCTATCCATGTACAAATGTGACTCCCCAGACCAACAGACCTTAGCTTATTCATTAGTCGCCTATGGGGGACTGTATCAAAAGCCTTTGCAAAATCCAAGTAAACTACATCTACTGCTATCCCAGAGTCTAAATTTCTACTTACTTCCTCATAAAAGCCAAGCAAGTTAGTTTGACAAGATCTATTCCTCCTAAATCCATGCTGGTTACTACTTATAATGTCAGTCCTTGAAACATACTCTAGAACATGTTCCCTTATTAAACTTTCCAGGATCTTCCCCACCACTGAAGTTAAACTTACAGGCCTGTAATTACCCGGCTGTGAACGACTACCCTTTTTGAATATTGGAATAACATCAGCCTTTTTCTAATCCAGAGGCACACCATCGGACATGAGGGAATCAGCAAAAATAAGAAACAATGGCCTAGATAAAACTGAACTTGGCTCCTTAAGTACCCGAGGATGTATTTTATCTGGTCCAGGAGATTTATTAATATTAACCTTATTTAGTTCTTTCTGTACCATATCCTCGGTTAACCAAAGTGCACTTGAATCTTGTATACCTTTATTGCTACTATATTCTATGATATCTGTACTTGGATCTTCTATAGTGTATACAGAGGGAAAAAAATTATTCAAGACATTTGCTTTATCGCCATCCTCCGTAACTAATCCCCATTAATTAATGGTGCCACATTCTCAGTCCTCATCTTCTTACTATTAATATACTTAAAAAAATGTTTAGGCTAAGTAGTGGGTTTGTCAATGGTTTTAGGGGGCGTCATGTGAGTTTTTACAAGGATATTTTTATGGTTTCGACCCCTCCTATAGGCAAATAAGGGTTGGGAGTTTTTGAATGGAAGTGAGCTGTGGTGTAGTGCCAAACACCTTTTTTTATTATCCCACTCATAGGGGAATATTGTAATGAATAGGGAATACTCTCCACTGTGGGTTTCCTTTTACTTACATCAGTGTTAAGCCCTCCTCCATCATTAAATTTTAGTAGAGCCCTATTCTTTTGGTTCTCAACAAATTTCCGATCATATCCCCTAGAGACAAACTTATCTGACATAGTTTTCAATTGGTTGAAGTACTATTGCACAAGGGATTAATAGGCTTTGGGAGGAGCACAGGGATGGGCTTTGACTTACCTGTACTGTTAAATTCTCCCGTTCTTGTTGTGATGTCACATCCTGAGGACGGCTGCTGTGTCAGCCGAAACATGTTGATGTTGTGTGTATAATAAACTGGATTTGTTAAAAGACCCACAAGTGCTCCCCACAGTATCTTGAATATATATATATATTTTTTTTAATTATATATAATTATATGTAACAATTAGTGCTGTTCCGCACTCACGCTGCCAGTTCCTATGCCCCAGTGCCTCCAACAAGAATATGCATAAAGGTAAATAAAGAAGCACTCGTGGAATTATAGCGACACCAATAATTTATTCGAACATCACGTTTTGGCTTTACGCGAAGGCATCCTCAGGAGGTGACTTTCAAAACCCCTTTTAAAACAGTGAACACTCCCCTTAACCAGTGTCCCTCCTCCCACATCAACCAAAACCCTTCCCTGAATCAGGTCAATATAATACAGTGATTACAGGCCTGGATATTAAAGGGCATGTCCACCCCAAAATTTAACTTTTGATATGTGGTAGGGCATGCTCCCCCAGCCCCAACCGCATTAATTTAATTGTTAGAAAGTCCCCTGATTCTTACTTACCTGCCCTCTCTCCCCTGCTGCAGTGTTCAGGCCCTCTGCTTGCATGGAATTGAAAGCAGGGGGCGGGACCGGCAGCCACGTCCGTGATTGGCTGAGAGGCAGGGAGGGCTGCACTGAGCATGCCTCAACCTTGATGAGGTTGAGGAAGTCTCAGGCACAGCATGAGTCACACACTGCTCCTACACAGCAGTTTCCTGGACTTTGGAGGGGCACAGCAGGGGAACTATTTTGAGCAGGAATGTAAGGTAAGGATTGTTTTAAACTACTTGATGTGGCCAGTAAGGGGTTAAATTTTAGTTTTGGGGGTGGACATGCCCTTTAACTTAATAACCATCCCCTTTAAAATGATCGAATATCATAGGTAAAAGTGCAACATTAAAATCAGTGTAAATTACCTTGCTTAGAATACATAAAACGTTTTAAATAAAAAATGTGATCAAAACTTCCATAACCTTAATAGATAGTTCAATATATAAAAAATATATAAATACAGTGCTAAATATCATAAAGATACATTAAAATATGTTCCCCTTACAGGGAATAGATACAAAATAGAAATAAATAAAAAAAAATAAATAAAAACAAATGAATGCTTTTGAAAATACTGAACCGATATACCCACTACAACTTCCAATATTTGCAAAACCAATTGGAATATTTTATTTAGCAATAGATACCAAAGATGAAATCTCCAAAAATCATGTGACACAGAAATGGGAAAATTACTTCAATTATTCCCTAACTGATGAACTAAGGCTCTAACACTCCCATTTAAACTATCCGAATGTGTCAGTCATTGGGAAATGTCTAGATAAATGCTATACAGATTCCATAGAACGCCAGACCAATTAGCAAAATGGTACAAATCAACCTTACACAAGGATGCAAAAACCTACCAGGAACATGGATGGATATTTGGTGGAACTGTTCTGAATTAAAAAAAGTTTGGTTAAAAATACAAAACTTTATACAGGATTTATTTAATAACAGATACAGACTTACCCCTCAGTTTGCTTTACTTTTCATTGATCTAGACAGCTTTCCTGTAGAACCGAAAACAATATTATATCATATACTGTATTCACCATAACCCAAAGAAAATATAGCTAAAAACTGGCTGACAACTAAAACCCCAAAATTGAGTACAATACAAAAACAACTAACAACAAATATGCATTACGAAAAAATGTATGCATTCTTGCAAAACAATTTTGCTAAGTTCTATCATACTTGGGAATGTTGGTTCATTCATAGATCTATGATTTGATGATTCAAAATTGTATATATAAAACCCAGAATGATATAAAGAAATAATATCCCGAGAAAAAAATCGAATATAGGACACAAAATAGGTTTTACTATAACACAAATAAATATAGATATTAACATATGTCTGTAATAGAATATAGAAACAATACTTTAAAATGAAACAAGTGAACCAACAAATCTACAGTTATAATATCTTAATAATAACGTCTTAATTTATTTTTGAAGATTTGTATGTAACTATCAAAATGTAATGTTATTTATATTTTATGAAAACTCAATAAAAACTATCAGGGGGATTCAATAAAAGTTCTTATTGGTAAAAATGGTGCTAACATTGCCCCAACCAATCACATGCTAATTAACATTTGAAAACTAACTTCTGATTGGTTGGGAAAAAATTAGCACCATTTTTAACGATAAGAACTTTTATTGAATAACCCTGTATGTTTATAAAATAAAAAAAACAGAAACAAATGTATCTCTGATTTCCCTGTCTAACTAAATTAGAGAACAACATATTAAATTTATCTTAATGTTGTTTTTTTTTTTTATAAAAGTAGGGGCTCATTGCTCATAAGTATAAATTGTACGATTTGAGGAAAAACTGAATTGACAAAAGCATGATAGCACTAATTGTTCATTTAGGTCCTTTGGGGATAAGGTACCTAATCTTCTGATCCATGCAGCTTCACGTTGTAAAAGTAATCTCCACTTAGTTTGCACATCGGGAATATCTATCATCTGGTCAATGGCTATCCACCTAAGGGTAGCAAGTGGGTGTCCCTTTTCCCTGAAATGTCGGGCTAACAACTGCTCTCCAAATGTATTCTCCTTGTCAAGTTTTACTCCCTTAGACTCACCCTTTATTGCTAATGCTGACCGAATAGATGACAGGTGGTTAGCCATCCGTTTGCACAAAGTGGTTGTGGTTTCCCACATAATACAAGCCATAGGGACGGACAAGTAATAAAATAAATGGCACCCATGCTCATGCATGACAGTCTGTGTTTAATTTTATACCTGCGGCCCGTATGAGGGTGGGGGAAATCAGTTCCCACTATCATGTAACTACTACAGGTTTGACACCCACCACATTTATAACATCCCTCCTTTTTCTGATTTAACCATGTTTTGGGAGCTACTGTTGTGTAGGGTGCCAGATCCGTCTTTACCAATAAATTTCTTAAATTGCGTCCTCTCCTATATGCAAAAACAGCTTTGGTATTAGGCTGTCATGCATGAGCATGGATGCCATTTGTTTTATTACTTGTCCCTGTGGCTTGTATTATGTGGGAAAAACCACAACCACTTTGCCAACCACCGATCATCTATTCGCACGGCATTAGAAATGAAGGGCGCGTCCAAGGGAGTAAAACCTGACAAGAAGAATACATTTGGCTTTCCAGGATCCCTAATAGTGTCCGTTACGATCTTAGTCCTTGTGTTGATTCGGTTGGTCAGTTGAAATTTTAGCATGTTTGACCCATCCAAATGGTCAATCAGTAGAACTTACTGTTAGGAATGTTTCAAGGATGTTAGCTCTGGGGAAAGCAGGACTATTGCAGGATCTGAAATGGCAGATAATTATTGACCACAGAAAAGGGTAAAAAATAAATAGATTTTTCAAAAATGAAGACAAAATATACAAAACTTAGGTATGTGTAAAATAGACAAATCATTTAAATATTAATGATATTCCAAATCCTACTGCATTTTGTTTTTATGGTACTTAATGACCCCCTTTAATTAAATCTTCTGAGCCATTCACCTCATAATAATAATCTCACATTGTTGTTGAATTTAAAGCTCTGGTGTGCCTTCCAACACAAGGAGTACTGTGGCAAGCCAGATCAGTATTGGCTAAGTATACTCATTCATTATCTGTCAAACCTATTTTCGCTTATGCTAATTCATGTTGGCTAGTGCAAAGGGGCATATAATACTAAAAAAAGTGAAACATGAGTTTAATATTACGTTTTAGAAACAAACATAAGAAACTTTTCACACACAACTACAAGGTGTGAAAACAACTTTTTAAAAGTGCTTTCCATTCTAATATACATTTATTTGTATACCACAGATTACCTGTTTTCAGGTTAAGGATAGGATTCTGACAGACAGACGCATGCCTTCAAATCAGCCCCCGTGTTAATAAACAATGCCCCATATGCTCACACATGCACTGAGAACCCTCCCCTCTGTATGCTCACCTACCATTTAGCTAAAACAGTGGCCCCTTCTTTATTCCTAGGCCTCCCATAACAACAGCTAGAGCTAGCAAGATATTGTCTTATATAAAGATGGGTATAGATTTAAGAGGGGATAAATATTATTCTCCCTCTTTACAAAGCATTGGTAAGGCCGCATTTGGAATATGCAGTGCAGTTTTTGAATCCTGTATATAAAAGAAATGGAAACCATTCAAAGACGGGCAACTAAATTAATTAATTAAGGGGGTGGAGAGGCTTGATTATGCAGACAGATTTGTCAGGTTGGGGTTTGTTACATAGAAGAAGTGACACATGCACAGGTATATATGATCACTTTATACAAATATATTAATGGGCCATACAATGAACTATCTGTTGCATTTTCCACCAATTGAACATTGCAGAGGACTCGAGGATATCCATTAAGATAAGAAGAAACAAGCAGGAAGATTCAATAAAAGTTCTTATCGTTTAAAATGGTGCTAATTTTGCCCCAAACAATCAGATCTTATTTAACATTTGTAAGCTTACATCTGATTGGTTGGGGCAAAGTTAGCACCATTTTAAACGATAAGAACTTTTATTGAATAACCCTGAAGGTTTCATCTTCAGGTTAGACAATATTTCTTTACAGTGAGAGAGGTAAACTGTGGTTCTTAGGTTGGTTTCAAGTGTAGACTGTTTATCATCAAAACTACAGTCGTGTAATTATTATCAGAACTACAGTAATGTGTTTATTATCATAACTAAATGAATCTGTTTATTATCATAACTACAGTAATGTGTTATTATTATAACTACAGTAATGTGTTTATTATCATAATACATTAATGTGTTTATTATTAATACAATCTTGTATTTATTATTAATGCAGTAATGTTTATTTTCATAACTATAGTAATGTGTTATTATTATAACTAAAGTAATGTGTTTATTATCATAACTACATTAATGTCTTTATTATCATAAGTACAGTAATGTGTTATTATCATAAGCACAGTAATGTGTTTATTATTAATACAGTCTTGTATTTATTATTAATGCACTAATGTTTATTTTCATAACTACAGTAATATGTTATTATTATAACTACAGTAATGTTTATTATCATAACTACAGTAATGTGTTTATTATCATAACTACAGTAATGTGTTATTATCATAACTACAGCAATGTTTATTATTATAACTACAGTAATATGTTTATTATCATAACTACATTAATGTGTTTATTATTAATACAGTCTTTTATTTATTATTAATGCAGTAATGTTTATTTTTATAACTACAGTAATGTGTTTATTATCATACAATATATAGAAAATTGGGCTGTTGTACATCCATATTAAAGTGCAACTAGAGACCAAAAATATAATACATACAAAAAATAGAATTCTAGTGCACAAACAATTCTAATTGTATATTGGCTACCTCCATAAGGTTGCTGCTACAAACAGTCTGCTAAACCCTGGATAAATAAAAGTTCAATAAGTTGGCCAAATTATTTTAAGCCCAGTCACCACGTCAAGGTTGCTTTCTTTAACTGGGTCCTAACCTACTGGTACTTGCCTTTTTGGCTACATGAGCTGACAGCTTCTCCTGTGTGGCCTGGATGCTTGAAGCTGACTCTCTAGTTTAAAGTACTTACATTTATCAACATTGAATTTCATCTGCCATTCTGCTGCCCATTTTGATAATCTATCTAGGTCTGCTTGCAGCACTTGCACATCATTGGAAGTTTCCAAAGCTCTGCATAGTTTAGTGTCATCAGCAAACACTGAGACCTTGCTCTCAATGCCCCCTTCTAAGTCATTTATAAACAGATTAAACAGAAGTGGCCCCAGTACAGAACCCTGAGGCACTTCGCTTAGAACTTTAGCCCACATAGATGTAGCTCCATTAACGACCACTCTATGTTTGCGATCCAATGATCAGTTCTCTATCCATGAACAAATGTTTTCTTCAAGGCCAACAGTCCTCAGTTTATAAATTAGTCGCCTATGTGGCACAGTATCAAAAGCTTTTGCAAAATCCAAATATACCACATCCACTGCTGTGCCTGAATCTAACTTCTTACTCACTTCTTCATAAAAACCAATTAAATTTGTCTGGCAGGATCTATTTCTCATAAATCCATGCTGATTACTACTAATAAGATGATCTCTGGAGACAAAGTCAAGGATATGATCCCGTAACAAAGATTCCATCACCTTCCCTACCACTGATGTTAGGTTTACAGGTCTATAGTTTCCAGGCTGTGAACGACTACCTTTTTTGAATATTGGTATTACATTGGCTTTTTTCCAATCCAGCGGCACATCCCCAGACCAAAGCGAATCTGAAAAGATGAGAAACAGTGGTCTAGATAGAACTGAACTAAGCTCTTTTAAAATCCGAGGACGCAATCCATCTGGTCCTGGGGCTTTTTGATATTAACTTTGTCTAATTGTTTCCGTACTATATCCTCTGTTAGCCAATGTAAATACTCTTCATTTCTTCCCTGCATATTATTACAGTCCCTGCTGTAAGGACAAGGATTCTCAACAGTAAAAAGCGATGTAAAAAAACGGTTTAGCAGATTAGCCTTTTCGGCATCCTCTACAACCACCTCAGCTCCATTATTTAATGGTCCCACATGCTCAGTCCTCATCTTTTCACCATTTATATACTTAAAAAACATTTTGGGGTTGGACTTGCTTTATTCGGCAATCCGTATTTCATTTTCGATTTTTGCTAGTTTAATTGCTTTCTTGCACTCTTTATTACAGCTTTTGTACTCCCTGTAAGCCTGTTCTGTGCCCTCTGTTTTCAAAATTTTAAAAGCCTTTTTTTCCATTTCCCTTTTTACCTGAGCATTAAGCCATGCAGGAGTGGACCTAATTTTTTTACACTTGTTACCTATAGGTACAGATTTAGAAATGTAATAGTTTAATATCCCTTTAAAAGTGGTCCACATCTGCTCAGTATCTTTACCTAGAAACAGTTCCCCCCAGTCTATGAGCAGGAGCGATTCCTTTAACAGCATAAAATTAGCTTTCCTAAAGTTAAAAGTTTTTGTTAACCCAGTGCACTTTAGTTTTTTGCAACCTATATTAAATGACACTATATCATGGTCACTATTCCCTACGCTTTCCATTAGCTTCATCTCCAAAATGAGCTCAGGGTTATTAGATATAACCAGATCCAACAATGCATTCTGTCTAGTAGGAACTTCTACTATCTGTGAAAGAAAACGCTCATATAGGAAATTTAAGAACTTTATACCTTTTGAGGTGCTGGGTAGTTAAAATCCCCCATAACCAGAACATGCCTCATACCAGCAGCCTGTCAAATACGACGTTTCGAGGGTAACACCCCCTTCATCAGGACCTGATGAAGGGGGTGTTAGCCTCGAAACGTCGTATTTGCTGTTTGATGTTTGGCTTATAATAAACGTTCTATTTTGGAGTGCAGTCCACCTTGTATCTATTAATACATATACTGTAGTTCTGGTTGGTACGAGGATACTATATAATATTGAGAATTACTGGTATTAATACATATACTGTAGTTCTGGTTGGTACAGGGATACTATATAATATTGAAAATTACTGGTATTAATACATATACTATTGTTTTGGTTGATCCAAAGATACTTTCTGATTGCCATTTGGAGTCAGGAAGGAATTACCCCCACCCACCCCCCTTTCAGCTGTTTTTTTTTTTTGCCTTCTTTTAGATCAACTGTTAGGTAGGGTATAAATGTTGGACTCGATGGACATATGTCTTTATTTAACCTACATTATTATATTACTTTGTAATTTAACATACCCTGTTGGATATGTTCTGTGTTTGGTTGAAAGTTACAGTGATTGTACAACTAAGTTTCCTGCAATATAGTGAAATTCCGTTATTTTATAAATTTGGCATCAAATCCTCTGCAAAAAAGTTTAAATCATAAACTGTTTTATGAAGCAAGGCAAAAATATGATGATCATATTCATCTAAGATCTGTCTATCTGTGTGTTTATAAATCGCTTTTAGATGGATTGGTTAAAATTGTTACCTATGAATCTGTTAATTCATCTATAAGCTGCTAAAACAAATATGATAAGGCCAACTTAAAAAAAAAAAACAGAAGGGAAAGTACAATGCTACATTTGCAGCATACAACCTGTATGGAGCTCCAGGGAGACTCTTTTGAACAGATGAAAAGATAAACAATATATAATGAGATGGAAGAGCTAGAGTCTGATTATGAAATACTGTATATTGGATTCTTTCATGTGAGTTAATAAAGCTGCGTGTTCAATGAGCTTAAATGATCAAAAAGTATTCTATATCAATAAAATAATCAAAACCAAACCATAGAAAATAGGAGACTTTATGGTTTCCCCCTTTGAGCCTCTATAAATCAATGAGAATGGATGTTAAATCTAAGATTAAAGCACTTATATGGGTTCATTATGTAAATGATAATGCAATTCCTACAAGAACAAGGAACTGCAGGAGGGGAAAATGATATATAATACAAGTAACTAAGAAAAGTCTATGATTAATCCTAATCTTCCTAAATATATGTTTGTGTATATTCCTTTGCTTTAAATGTATTAATTTTAGTTTCCAGGATATACACATAAAGTTTTCAGCAGTTTATTATATTTTAGATCACTGTTTCTTACCTTCCTCTATCTTCCGCAAGCTCTTCCGTCCATTTGCTGTCTTCGGATTCGGTTGGGTCCTTCCAGTGGTTGTCTTCGGCACTCCTCGACTCACATCTGGATATTTTTTCCCACATCCGAAACTTGCGGACTCCGTCCAAGATCTTTTTCCGTCTGCCCTGTACTTTTCGCAATCTCGTTCATCAGTGTCTTCTGATTCAAATCTTGAAAATTATCCTGTCAGTCTCTTTCCTTCTGCTTGGATTGCTATTGGTTCTTTCTCCTTTATAAGCCTTTTAGTCCTGTTGGTTTTTGCCCTTTATAGCTTGCCTTATTGCTCATGGTGTGTCTTTTTGTAGTTTTTTTCCTTGTCAACTTAAATAAACTGTTGGTCTATAAGAAGTTTCACAGTACTCCTCGAATACCATTCCCCACTGCCTGTACTTACTCCTGTCTGTTTTTGACCATGTCTTTCTGTTTATGATCTTTGGTTTTGTTCTTGACTGCGTTTCTATCTGTCCCTTCAGTGCTCTGCTATTGCTCTCTTTTACCAGGTACTGTTCTCTAGACTCTGACCTTTTTAAAATTCACTCTTTCAGAAGGATCATAAACCCAGGCACACATTAAATAAGTGCCACCCCAACTTAAACTAAGGCTGGGTACACACCAGCCTATTATTTGTCCCAACCAAGCATTCGCTGCGAGTGAGCGCTCAGCTGGGTCAAATGACTGTCAGTCGTGGCAATAGTGGCTGTCAGTCATGGCTAACAGTGAGCGCGGTCAATCATGTGGTCCCATAGGAAACCGCACTTTCGGGCGTGATTTACCAACAAACACGATTGCCCATCCAATTTGGACGAATGGGCGACAAAGCTCAGTCACGGGCGGCTGTCCCACACCAGCAAATATTTCTGACCGACTGAACGATAGTGCCGTGGATTGGTCGGTTGGCTAGAAATATCTGCTGATGTGTACCCAGCCTAACTAGTTAGCCTTGCATTGTGCTGAAGTCATGGCTTCAAATCCATTATAATTTTACTATCTATGCTACCTGAAGCAAAAAGCACATCCTCTGGGCTTTTGTATCTGCTCACCATTTTACCAGTTAAGGTAAAAGAGGAAGTATGGCAGAATGTTAGGATTTGTGTCTATTTCTCTGTATCTTCTACCATACTATCAGCCAGAGAGTTGCTATCGTCAACCTGGTGCAAACATACCGGTTATCAGTACCGTATATACTTGAGTCGAGTATATACGGTAGGTAATTCAAGGTTTTTAGGCTTTAAAAAAAGCCTAAAAATCCAGCTTCGACTTATACTCGAGTTACTAACTTGTTATCCAGTAAGCCGTCATCCGCTCCGCTCCACTGTTCTGATTACGTCAATACACGGCGCCAGAGCAGTGGAGTGGAGCAAGCGGATGCCGGCTTACAGGATAAGAGGTTAGTGTACTGCACCATACTACACTAATCCACTGGCCTTCTCTGCACATGTACCTTCACTCTGGGGGTGGGAGGGGGTGCAGTAGTCCCATGCAGTAAGCCCAATTATGGCCACTGAAGATGTTCTGAAACTACAACTCCCAGCAAATAAAGCATGCTGGGAGTTGTAGTTTTTCAAACATCTGGAGTGCCAAGGAATGGGGGTTACTGTATGAGATTAAAGGGCAACTAATGGCTTAAAACAATACAGAACCAGTAGCATTTTATCTATTGTTAAATAGATGCCTTCTGATTCTGTATTGTTTTGAGGCTTTAGTTGCCCTTTAAATGGACAGCAGAATTCCCATACAGTAATAACCACACTGGATTTGTCTATTACTGTATGGTACTACTGTATGGGAATTCTGCTGTCTATTTAAAGGGCAACTAATGCCTCAAAACAATTCAGAATCAGAAGGCAGTAGTGGTCATAATTTCTACCCTCGACTTATACTCGAGTCAGTCATGTTTTATTCATTTTCTAGGTAAAAATAGGTACCTAGACTTATACTCGGATTGGCTTTTATTCGAGTATATATGGTATCTATTTTGGCACCAGCAGCTATCAGCTGGTGTTTAAAGTGCCACAATAGAATGCCGCTTTTGGCATGTAACATTGCTTGTGGCAGCTGCTCGGTTAACTTCCGTATTAGCCACGCAGCCACCGCAATGAAGGAGTTTAACTCATGCTAACCGATACATCGGTTAGCGTGACTTAAACTCCAGAACAGGAGGGGTGCGCCCGTTGCTGCCTGTATGTGCATTAATTATTGTGTCTCAGTTATGCATACTTTTCAGATTGTATTGCAATTTAAATCTACTGAGGGCATTTCTATTTCTGAAATCTGGGTTAAACCCTTGTTTGATATCCTTTGTTGTTCTTCCTTACACCATGAGAATATTTTGCTTGTTTTTAAATGAATAAGAATCCATTCAAAACCTAATATATACATATTGTATAGCAGATCAGTAATACATTTTATTGCTTGCACATTAGATGCAATTTTCTGTATCTAAATTGTGCAATCACCAATTCCTTAAAGGAGAACTAAACGTAATTTATTTAATCCTAATGGGAAAGTGTTTCTCCCCAGAACACCTGTAAGATTCTTCTCTAGCATGTTTCAGTTAGTGCATGTAACTCATAGAGTCTATAACTAAGAAGGCTTCCATGTTGTTTCCAGTACAACCCACAGCCCATATAGTCATTAACATATAAATACCATTGTTTTAGAAACACATAGCCCAAGAAGTCACTGGTTTAAATCTCCTGGATTACTTATGGAACAATACAAAATAGTCTACTCATGTTTTTAGAAAAATATTACGTTTCTATAGATGTACAAACTTAATATATAGCAGCTCTGTTTTATATTTATCAACCAGCGTGAATTGATGGCATTTTTTTCATAGTGAAAGATACAGATTGTGTACCTACTTCTTCTCCATGTGCAGTGGTGGTTCATTGATAAAGCTCTGGTTTTAGAAGCACACAGACCATTGGGTCACAGGTTCAAACCACATCTTTTTTGTTGTTGTTTCCATTTTGTTCCTAGCAAAAGATAAAGATTCTACATGTACTCCCATGCCACATAGAAGAACTTGTGGAATAGTGGTAGAAAGCTTTCTTGTTAGCAAGATACAGTACACAATGTTGTAGGATTGATTCCCCAGATTTCTTTTTTACTAAAATATTAATATTTTGTTTCATCAAATGCTTATCACCTTACATCAATGCTAGATAAGAAATAAACTTTTTGCTCTGCTATCTGTGTTCTGTGTCAGAGGGAGGGATGATCTCTGAGCTGTAACATGATTTTCGCCCTCCAATGCAAGTAGTGAGTTTTATTCCAAACCACACCTCAACAATCACAAAGTTTCGAGGGTCTAGGCCCTTGAAACGTTGTGATTGTTGATGTGTGGTTTGGAATAAAACTCACTACTTGCATTGGAGTGCAACTCTGCCTCATTTTTCATTGATCTATATTATTCCCTTGGAAGTGGGGAATCAGAGGTCTGCACCCAGGTAGACAGTGTGCATATGGACTGCTTTCATATATTGGATCAAATCTTAACATAGTCTTTACTACGCAGGCTACACTGCACTATTTTCAATTCCAAATTTGTGAAAATGGTAAAATTAGTGCAAATCCCATGCTAATCCATTAGTACATCAGGTAGTGTGGGGTTTGCACTAATTAAGCTCAAAAATGATCGATATAGCATCGGCCCAATAATATTTTTGCCTTTGAAAAATAGAATTATCCAGAAATTTCAGCAGATGAAAAAGATTGTTGATATTTCCTATCTTGGATCAGTAATATTTGGAAATTATTGCTTAATAACTTAAATCTTGACATATTTGCTGATGAATTACAATGTGCGATTAAACTAAATCATTATTAAATCTAACCCCAAGATGTTTAAAAATCCTCCCATTTTACAAGTGATCAGTTGGCCATTGTTATGGAGCTTTATAACTTTTGCATCCGAAAAGGCTAAAAGCCTGATTTGACAAAACATTAAAATGAAACATGGTTACCTTTACTGCTGACATAGAAGTTTCCTTATCCTGACACGACTTTCCTTATCCATTAAAATCAGTGGCAGAAGAGAATTAAAGGATATGTACTCTCAAAAAAAGAAACATGGTTGCAATAGTATAGTATAATACGGATGCAGTTTACAAGTTTCCCAGGCTGCTCCTGTTAGGCTAATTGGAAAATTGGAGGCAAGACTTCAGTTCTTCAATACATGTTTGCCTACATTAAGTATAAATGCTTAGGAGGAGTGCAAGAAATCAATTAAACTAGCTAAAATAGAAAATTAAATACGGATAGCTGAACAAAGCAATACCAACTGAAAAATGTTTCTTAAGTGTATCAATAGTAAAAAGATGAGGACTGAGAATGAGGAACTATTAAATAATGGGGCTAAAATGGTTATAGAAGACAAACAGGCTAATATGCTAAACTGTTTATCCTCCTCTGTATACACAATAGAGAATCCTAGTCCTTACTAGAGATGTCCGAACTTCGCAAAATCCGGTCCGTTCGAGGATCCGCGAATTTTCGAAAAAAAATCGAAAATCCGCGAGCGGACCCGTTAAAATTAAAAATACCCTTGAAATAACGAGATTTTTCATATTTTCGAAAATTTTCGAAATTACGAGTTTTCACGTATTTTCGGGAATTTTCGAAATTACGAGTTTTCATGTATTTTCGAAAATATGTATTTTCGAAAATACAAGTAATCCTCGTAATTTCGAATATTTTCGAAAATACGTATGTAAGGAATTAAGAGAAATCCATGTATTTTCGAAAATTTTTCGAAAATATGTGTTTTCCCGTATTTTCGAAAATTTTCGAAAATACGTGAAAACTCGTAATTTCGAAAATTTTCGAAAATACGAAAAATCCGCGAATCGGAAGTTCGGAAGGCGGAAAATCCGGAAAAATCCGCCGTTCGCGAACGGGATAAATCCGCGGCGGATCCGAGTTCGGATCCGCGAACCGGCCATCCCTAGTCCTTACAGCAGGGACTGTAATAATGTAAAGGGTATAAATGAGGAAAATTCACTCTGGCTGACAGAGGATATGGTTTGGAAACAATTAGACAAAGTTTATATCAAAAAAGCACAAGAACCAGATGAAATACATCTTATAAGCGGTAGTCATTATGGAATTATTAGAAAAAAATTGTGGCAGACTCTATGTGCTTGGTTTATATGAATAGGTGAGTAAGAACTTAGATTCTGGCATAACAGTGGATGAATTTTGCTAAAACTTTTGATACTGTGCCACATAGGCAACTAATCTAAAAACTGAGGTCTGATTGCCTATAAAAAAACCTCTGTACATGGATACATGGAGTGCTTCAGGGTTCTATGCAGAGCTTTGGAAACTTCAAAGGATGTGCGATTGTTGCAAGCAGACCTAGATAGATTATCAAAATGGGCAGCAGAGTGGCAGATGAGATTCAATGTTGATAAATATAAGATGATGCATTTGTAATTTAAGAATCCTTGTGCCACCTACACTGTTAACGGTTCTGTGTTAAAGGAACACTAAACCCAACAAAATAAGTATTTGCCATTCGTTTGTATTATTCACAAGGAGGTGAGAACGATTATTCTCACATCCCTGTGAATAATATTACGCTTGGGGGACCTGGAACTTACTGCCGCTCCACTCGCAGCCGCTTCTTCACAGCTGTTCTCTCCCGATCGTGCGCCCTATCTTTTGTATTGGCACCGCATGCGCCTAAGATAGGGCGCGTGGTCGGGACAGATCGGCTGTCAGTGAAGAAGCGGCTGCGAGTGGATCGCGGTAAGGTTAGTTCCAGGTCCCCTGAGCGTAATATTATTCACATAAGCTTCTCACCTCTCTGTGAATAATACAAACGAATGGCAAATACTTATTTTGTTGGGTTTAGTGTTCCTTTAAGTGAATCTTGGAAAAAGATCTGGGGGTTCTGGTAGATAACAGACTGAGTTGTAGCAGGGATGTAACTACCAGGGTAGCAACTGCAGGGGGTGGTGGTGGAAGCCAGGGGGCCCACATCTTATTTTTCCAATAACAAACATAGCCTTCTCCCAGAAAACCACTATGGATGAAGCAGCATATAAAAAAGGGACATCTTGAAGTGACAATTGCGTGGGCATATTATCACATATATTAATAGGCCATATAATAAATTTTCTGGTGCTTTGTTCAATAGATAATTTCAGTGGACTCAAAGGCATTCTTTAAGATTAGAAAAAAGTTTAATCTTCAGGTGAGGAATGTGTTTTTACAGTGAGATTGCTAAAACAGTTCAAAAAATAAATATTTAGCCTACAGTTACCCATCGTCCTCACCAGACCACATTCTTCTTTCTCTCCTCAGAACAACAGTTAACTATGGCGATGATATAGATAATGTCACAACCAATGAATGACTGCTACTGACAGAGCTGCCTCCTCTGCGCATATTGACCAAAAGACTGTCGGCTCTTGTCTCCTCCTTCACAGTTATACTGTGATATTCAAAATTCCACTTTGGGTGTTTTACAGGAACATGTGCGATTTAACTGGATGTGCTTAGTATAGAGGCCCATCCAAGCCTCTCATTACACGGAAATAATTAGCAAGGCACATCACCAGTCCCTCCAGTTTCCTCACAAATCACCAACAGCCCGTTAGTCCAATAAAAACATTCTCTTTATTAATACATAGCTTTAAAAATTGCTATAATATCAATTAAAATGCTACCCTTACTCATAGACTTCTTAAAGTACCATCACCACACCTCCTATTAAAAAGGCCATACTGACCAATCAGTAATATTATACATATTAACCTTTTCATTGCACAAGTAGTACAAAATCTGTTAAATACAATATACAGTTTTCAATGAGCAAAATTAACAATTCATGTAAAATAGAGATATATAAGGGGAAGAGCTTAGCACTATTATTGTATACTCATCTATAAATGGGCTTGGATGACAATGTAGACAAGAATAATCCCATATTGTTACCTTATTTTCTTCTATTAATAAGGAGATAGTACTCTTATACATTAAAGGGCTTTTAAACATACTAATTGAAGCGTAGATGCATTTATTAATACTTATTATTATCTGTCACTATTGTGAGTGCAGGGTTTTTTGGGGGTGAGGGATTTAAGTATTAAATTTTGTAGGAATGGTGGACATTCCCTTTAAGATGTAACATGATATGCTTTACTTTGCTGCATCTGGGTTTCGGGGCACTAAATTGAAAAAAGCTCTAAATATATAAACATAAAATTTTAGACAAAGATAGCACTCACAGGTCTTTTCAATAACTTCAAAGAGTTAATTTATTCGACAACAACGATTTTCAACCCTTAGGTTGAAAAGCGAATATATATATATATATATATATATATATATATATATATATATATACACAAGATGTTCAGGATATATATATTCAGGATGTTGATGACGGCCCGTGAGCAGGGTTGAAACGCGTTGATGTCGAATAAATTATCTCTTTGAAGTTATTGAAAAGTCCTGTGAGTGCTATCTTTGTCTGAAATTTTATATTTATATATTAACAGCCTGGTGCTACCCTGGAGATTGTTTTATATTCCAAAGGTATGATCAAGGTGCACAACTAGGGCTTCATTAAACACTTTTATTGAGGTGCAAAAAACAGCAACGTTTCGGTCTTCCTTCTTAGACCTTTTTTAAGCTTGATCATACCTCATACCTTTGGTGTGTATAACTGTGTTATTTAAATATGTGATCTGTCCTCTGCATACCTGGGAATATTTATACACATACTGTACTTATCATTACTGTAAAGTTTTCAGAAGTATTAGCAAGCTGCCAGCTGACAGAACTACAAATATTTCAGAGCATACATTTAGGGGAACAAGGCTTTAAATCTTACCTAAACCATGTCTGAATGGGGTTTTTGCACAAACACCAACCCCTCCCTTTAATTGTCTGTACATACTTCATGACATCTCCTTTTAAAGAACTGGTGATGGTAAGGGGTATTCAAAGGAGGATGTGTAGAGGAGTGTTTAGCAATATTGTATTAGTTAAATGTAACTTAGAAACCCTGTTAATTACTGTAGCTCACCTTCTTTTATAAAAAGAATTCCCTATTACCATTTATACATTTACACTGATGTGCCTTCAGAAAGCCAGAGCTGTGCCATTAAATCTTGCTGTAAACTAATATATATATATATATATATATATATATATATATAAAGTCAGTGCGCTCAATGTAGCATTATTTTTATTTATTCAGAGAACTCATGACCAAACATGAAGCAATCCAAGTTTATAGTTTTTCAGAGATAATGTGCAAATTAAATACAAACCAATAATGTACTGTAAATGGGACCAACAGAATATGAAATCACTTATTGATGCTGCACTCATGTTAGTCAAGTAAGTGCATTGTCTAAAATAAGAAGAAGCTGATTTTCCTTTAATTTCTCTAAATAGTGCACTGCTATGTAAGCACTAGTGTTCCTCAAGGGTTTTTCCTGGGTAAAATGCTTTATAATTTAAAATTCACCTGAAAGTAACCATACAAAGATTGGTTGGCAGCCAATAGTCAATCAATGTGCTACCTTTGCACCACTCAGTTTTGATTACCTTTTGATTAATACGTTGCCTTATATCATTTGGAAGTCTATTAGTTGGA
Organism: Hymenochirus boettgeri; assembly: GCA_019447015.1. Lineage (NCBI taxonomy): Eukaryota > Metazoa > Chordata > Amphibia > Anura > Pipidae > Hymenochirus > Hymenochirus boettgeri. The sequence continues at coordinate 231,881,634 of CM033474.1, read as the reverse complement.
GCAGTGGAAGAAGGATTTTTTTTTGTTTTTTTTAATTAATCAGTAAATCGTCCCCAGAATGTATCTGTGTAAACCATTGAAAGTACTGTCCCTGTGTTTGCTGCAGATGATACAAAATTGTACAAGATATATCCACCTGAAGATGGTGCATGTTACTGTTAAAATTTGCTCCTTCAGTGGCTGATCAGCAACTAAGGTAGGAGGCAGTATACTTGAAGCAGAACCAATGCTGGACAACTATCACCAGTAAACACCTGTAAACTGAAGCTATTATGGTAAGAGTTTCAGCCTTAGGGTTGTTAAGCCCTAAGGGTTGTTCATGGTTGGGTTTTCCCCATTTAATTCTCCTTTAGTATTAATAAATGCCAAGTTATTCCTTTTGGCACAAACAACATAAACATAAATGTTAGGAGCTGAATCAATTGAGTTGGACTTGAGAGTTATTTTGGATAAGAAAATTAAAAAAATGCAAAAACTTTACATAGATTTAAAGGGCATGTCCAGTATAAAATACTTTTTATATTGTGGTAGAGCACTGCCGGGTCTTTTTCCTGGTTGCGGCTGTCATTGAAGGCGAGAAGTCACGTCCAATTGCCTGACAGCTTGAAACTGGAGCAGGGGGGGCGGTGCTCAGGTGGCAAGGACCCGGGGTCAGGTAAGTCCCTTTAGTGGCATCTTTGATAATACTTAATAATGCACCTGCAGTGCCAGTCAAAAATCCAGGAGACTGAAGAGTAAGAGCTGTCTTCCTGTCCAAATATCTCTGCCTCCTGTCTTGCCTCCGGGAGGTAGTGGGACATGCGCAGGGAGCTCTTTCCCACCCTCCCTCTCACCATCCGAATCCCTCTCTGCCTGCCCTTGTGTAAAATAATTTTGCCATAATGTTCCTTTTCCCTGCCCATCCCCAACTGCCATGTTAGTTCTGTAATAAGTTTCCCAATCATACTTACATCCCTTTGACCCCATGGCTGTCTTCTTAGCCAGCAGCCGCATCTGTGATTGGCTGACCAACAGCCAATCACAGACACGGCTGTGGGTCCGGCCCCTCTCTGCAGCTTCCGGTTTGCAGAGAGGAGGAGAAGACAGCAGCGAGAGTGAAGGGATGTACATATGATTGGGAAACTTTTATTACAGATCTAACACGGCGGTTGGGGGTGGGCAGGGGAGAGGAATATTATGGCAAAATATTTCATTTAGGGTG
>CM033474.1:231807933-231875433 GCA_019447015.1 Hymenochirus boettgeri | reverse complement strand
ACTGCCCACCAATAAAAGAAGCTGGATCACCTGAAACAGCATGTTGAAGTGCTTGCAGTTGAGTAGGATCAATGGGCATTTCTCCTACAGCTTTGCCCAACATGGTAAGAGCAGATGAGATTTTTTCCTCTTTTTTATGCTGTTTAGTTTCAGATTTGGAAGAATCTTGTTCTTCCTCTTTGATCTTTTTATATTTGTTCAGTTTGTGGTTTTTCTCTTGTTCTTTGTTCTTTTGCTCTGTCTGCTGTACTGATGAAGAGGATGAAGAGGTTTGGGACAGAGGAGGAGGTGGTGGGGGAGTCTGCAGCAAAGGTTTGGTGGATGCACTACTGAGAGACAAGGAAGGAGACGATGTAGCTGAAGTAGGGAACCCAAGCATGCCTGCACCAGGAGATGCTGTTGAGAAAAAAGAAAAATGTGTGAATATAACCATTTTCATGTCAATGAAAACATTCAAGCAACATTAGTAAATATCATTGTTAAATAAGGCACATAGTCCAAAAACATTACAATATTTATTTCAAAAAGGACTAGTGAAATCAAAAATTGGCTACTTTTGGTGATACTGTAATTAATAGTCATCTTTAACATATATGTCCTCAACCATCTTTCCAACAACACATTGGTGATCTACATAGGAAAAGCTTTACAGGTTTAGATACTAAAAGAAAGAAACCACCACAATATACAGTAATAACTTTATTGGTCTAATTCATTTTGTCAATAGACTTGGCAAAGCATGTTGCTGCAAAAATATAAAAAGGTTCAGGGAAAATCAAGATGTAAAAATTAGCTTTCTAATCAAATTTGCTATAGAACATTTAAGGTTTAAAACAACATTTTCATTAAAAACAAAAAATAAGATCAGCATGTTAATTCAGTTTGTACTCAAATATTAGCCACTGCTCAGTACAAAAAATGCAGCCTTCAAACCTCACCACCTGCTGCCTCCATCCATAATTGGACAAATTTTTTCCAACATGCGCAATCAGGTTTTTGATCAATTCACTGCCAAAATCAATTAAGAGGGAATTTATTTAATCAAATCTGCCAGATATATGGACACCCCGAGTCCCACTGTAATACCCGTTTTTCTAGAATATTTCTAATTGATATTCTAATAAGAAGGCATAGTAAACCTATGATTAAGGACAACATGCTTGTCCGAAACATGTCAGGGAGATCCTTTCCCTACCCTTGGATGTTGCTGTGACCCATCTGACAGAGATTTTTTAACAGGTATTGAATAAAGTTGTGTTTTTATTATAGCCTTCTTTTGGTGCTGCAGCTCTTTCTTTTCTTTTAAATATATCATTGAGGAGTGAGCGCTCCCCAGCTGAGTCTGCACACAGGATTGGCCCCAAGGATATTCTGGATGGTGGGAGACCGGAGCTGCCAACTTTCTGCATAGTAAACCTTGCCCCAAGCTAGCTTCTAGCTCGGGGCAAGGTCATAGAAGGCAAGTGCAGAAACCAGGAAGAAAATCAGGAATTCTGGGTCTAGTCTGATTATACTGACTATGGGAGAAAACATTTTCTTATATTAGAAAAATCATTATAAATATTAAGAGGACATTATAAACAATAGATGAAACTGTAAACTTGAATTCATATGGAAGTTTTTAGGATTTTTTTTATTAATAGTGACAGCATTCCTTTACTATACTTAGGGGCCCCATCATAGTTTTGCTGGGGGGCCCAGTGATTTCTAGTCATGCCACGGTATAAATCTGTTAGGTAAGATTGTATTGTATTGTCATAGTTACAAATGATACAGCTATTGAAATTTATTCTGTTTACTTACCACTTGAACTCTGTGTAAACCCAGGCAAAGATGATGGGCTGTTCATCCCAGGTAGAAGAACTGGAGGAATTCCAGGTAGCCCTTGAAAAGATGCTGGCAGATTGAGACTATGAAGAGAACTGCTCTCCATCATATTTGGTTGTTGTACCGATAAACCTAAAACATCTGAGGCCTTCTTAATACGATCCAGTTCTTGTTGTGCCATTAGTTGTCGTACGGTTGTTGGAGCCAAATAATCTTTTTCACGATCAAGCTGACTTCCCAGCATTTCTCTAACCTTTAAAATGTGTTGCTTAGAAAATATATGATCTCGAATAGACAAGCGAGCTGAGTATTTTATTCCACAAAGAGAACACTCTGGCCTTGTTCCATCGGGACCAGTATGATTAATCATAAATGGTTTGCCTATGTTTATTTTAAATTTCTTCTCCTTTGCTCTGGCATTTTGAAACCAAACTTGGACAACTCTTTTGGGAAGGCCAATTTCATTGCCTAGCATTTCACATTCTTGCATTGTTGGAGTCCGATAGTCACAAAAACAAGCTTTTAAAACCTTAAGCTGCAGATTACTCATCTGAGTCCTGAAACGCTTATGACCAGGCCTATCGTGTTTATGGCCTTTAAACAGGCTGTTGCTACCAAAAGAATTTGGGGAGCTAGGATCTGGATCTGCTATGCTTGATGTTTCGCTACGATCAGCATTGTCCTCAAATTCATCAGTCATATAAAAACTTTGGTCATGGTCACTTTCCCTGTCAATGTTGTGAGATGTATTTGCTAAAGAAAAGAAAAACTTATCATCACAATTGTCTATAGGTGGAGTGGTTGCTGATTTTTGAAAGCTATCATGTATATTTGTTTTGGGGTCTTTGGGAGTTTTTAAATCTCTGGAACAAACAGAGGTGCTTTCAATATCATTGTTTCCTTCATCTCCTGTTGTGGCATCACTGATTGCTGTATTAATAGAAGATGTTTCATCAAAGTCATTTTTACTTTGGTCAAACCCAGTTTCTGCTGAGGTGGCATTCATGTTTTCTATATCATCACTGCAGTCAGCTCTAAAAGATGAAGGGCTCAGAAGGTTTTTAGGGGATAACTCTGCTGTTTTGCTGACTGGTGTGGAAACAGTAGAAGGTAAATCATTTTCACTTGAGTGATCAGTTTTTGTTAGACAGGAGTAATCAAAATACATGTATTTGTGTGGGCTTTCACCACCATCATCCATTGAGATAACAGGGCTTGGGGGTAAGCTATAGCCAGCTTGTTTTCCTTCATTCCAATGGCGAGACCGAATATGACTTTCTAAAGCAGATTTTGCCTTGAAAAGTGCTCTGCAAAAAGGGCATCTTTTATGTGACTGAGCTGGTCCTACAGCACGGAACTGTCCTTTCCGCTCTCTTGCTCTTGTATTTTGGAACCATACTTGTACCACTCTCTTTTTCAAGCCCACTTCACGAGCAATATGGTCAAGCATTTTTCTTGTTGGATTAGAATCCAGCAAATATTTTTCATACAATATTTCTAGCTGTTCTGGTGTTATTGTTGTTCTTAATCGTTTATCTCTGTGTTGGTCTTCTCCACTATTTCCTCCTTCTTTTTCACTGCAGTTGTTATCATCCTTTTCATCTAACTTTCGTTTAAGAGAAATAGGTGTGTTAGAATGGGATACACCTGTTTGAGGGGGCAAATGTGCCATTGAACCACTTAATAATTGTCCTGTCATTAGCGGATTATTAGGGTCAAAAATCATATAAGGCATGTCCATTGGCCTTTCTAAAAATTGTGTATGCAGAAACTGGTTTTGGGCAGCCAAGAAATGCATATGCTGATGCTCCTGCCATAATTCTAGTGTTGGAAAAGCAATTGTACACTGGTCACATTGATACTGTAACAGCTGAGGAGGTAAGCTGTTCTGCAGTGAAGTCATTGACATTGGCAATGGGCTTGATGGAACTGGAGTGGTTTGTGATGCAGATGATGGTCTTCCAATTTGTTGATGGTGTCTTTGCTGAGATGATGAAGGCTGCATATCAGCGGATGCGGTGGTTGACTGTATTAATTTTGAGGCTAAAGAGCTTGCAATAGCATCAATTTGCTTTGGTTTTTCTGATGGAACATCAGGTTTAGGCGAGATTTTCTCTAACTCTGGTCTTGGTGATGGATTTAATGGGGTGCTAGAGCCAGAGCCAGAGCTAACTGTAGCAGAAGCTTTTGGTGTGTCAGCTTGACTAAGATTGCAACAAGTCTTTGGCATGATTTGGTCAGTTGCATCTAAGGAATCTTCATTTTGGCTTTCATCTTGGATATCATCATCTTCATCTTTATAACACAACTTTTTCTGATGAGTAATCAAATCAAAAATTCTAGGAAATACTACACTGCATTTTTTACATTGATACTGCATGTTGCTAGTACGAATATAACGCTCATTTGTAAGTTCTCTCTTTTCAGTGTCCTTAGTTTCAGCCTGGTTTTCATATGTTTTTCTTGCTTTTTGGCGTGCATTTTGGAACCAAACAACAATCACACGTGTAGCTAAATTAAGGACTGTTGAGAGCTGCTCAATTTCGTCATCTTTAGGGTATGCATTTGTGTCAAAAAAATCCTGTAATACTCTTAACTGATAATCAGTAAATCTTGTTCTCGATGACCTTTTACTGAAAGAATCTGACCTAGAAAGATCTATAGAGGATGGTTGTGGCTCAATTCGAATATCTTCTAGTACAGTTATAGGTGGGTTACTAAAGTTATATGGTGAGTCTTTATTTCGTTGTCTTTCCTTAAACAGTGTATTTCTGAACCAGTGTTTGATTACCTTCAGAGACAGACCAGATTTTTCAGCCATTTCCTGGATTTGTTCTTCATTTGGAGAATTATTGATGTCAAAATAGGCCCGTAATATCTTCAGTTGGTCATCTGTAATTCTTGTCCTTGGTCTCTTAAACTGAGAGTGGCGTAAAAAATTGGGATCTAATCCCAGCTGTTGCTGGCACATTTGAGTAAGGTCTGCTGATAAAGCATCCATTGGGGATAGTTGAAGTGCAAGTTGTGGAGGTAAAGCAGGATGCTGAACAGATTGCATCATGATTGGAGGAAAGAGTGGAAGGTCTAAGGAAACAGGCAACTGAACTTGAGGTGGAGCTGTCTGTGGAGGGGGCGGAGGAGGTGGTGGTGGGGGAGGTGGGGGTGGAGGAGGTGGAGTTGGAGGTGGAGCTTGCAATGGGGTTGAAGTTGAACTGGGAATTTTTATTGACACTGAAGAACTAAGTGGAGGTGGTGCTTGTGCTGGTGGAGCAGAAGGAGGTGGAGGTGGTGGCGGTGGAGGAGGAGGAGTTTCTGGAGAAGAAGGAGCAATTGGATAAAGTTTATCATAGGCCTCTCTGTACTGTTGAGCAAATTTTTCCAGCTCACCACAGGGAAAAAACTGGCCATGAATATGTTCCTGGTGACTCTTAAGAATGAGAATATTTGAAAATAATTTATTGCAGGCTCCGCACTCTAATTTCTCAGTGTTTTCAACCTCCCCAAGTTTGTGCTTTTTCTGCACTTTTTGCCTATTTTCATTATACTGAATAATTAACTCAAATCCAAAGTTTTCAAGTAAAGCTTTTGCTGCATTTCCCCTGGCACCAGAGGCAATACGTGGAGGTGGAATTGATGGTTCTGTTGATTTCAGTTTCTTACTCTCTTTGTTTTCTCTTGCTGTGTCATTTTCTAGTGTAAATTCTTGCTTTGGTTTTTCTTGCTTTTCGGCTGATTCCTCTGCTTCCTTAAAGCAATGTGAATCTTTACTAAGTTGACTTTCAACATTTGCCATGCTGTTGTGTTCTTGTTTTAACATTCTGTTGGAAAGCTGTTGCTTTTGTGTTTGCTGTTGTGACGGCACAGCTTGATATTGTTGTGCTTGCTGTTGCAGAAGCTGTAGTTGGGTCTGTCCAACTTGATGTTGTGTTTGAATCTGCAGTTTCAGATCTTCAATCAGTGATCCTGTCATGCCTGCCATGCCTGGCATTCCAAATGCAGCTGAAGCTGGCAGACCCAAATCGGGATTGAGGCTAAATTCTGTTCCAGGTATATAAAAAGGAAAAAGAAACTGTGGCTGCTGAAACTGAACAAGTGCTTCAGGAGTCATGGGAAAGTGCGGTAGAAATGCTGGATTTAAGAACTGGGGCTGAAAAAAGGCAGCTTGTTGTTGAAGCTCATGTTGTAGTTGCATCTGAAGCTGTGCTGGTGACTGGGGAGGGTGATGCGTAGGTTGGGAAGGTGGTGTAGGCTGGGTAGATAAAGCCTCAGAAGTGTGTTTCTTGCTTATTTCTTTGGCATCTGTGTGTGTTTCTTTGTTGTTAACTGTTGGCAAACCCATAGAATCTAACATCCCTTGGCTTGGGCTGCTAATGTTCCCTGCTATGTTCCCCCCAGTATTATTATTACTTGGTTCTAGTTTTGCAGCCCTTGCCTTTGTTTGGTGAAGAACAGACCTCATATGAATTTCCAATGTAGAACTTTGGCTATACGCAACATTGCAAATGCTGCACTTGAATGGTTTATTGTCAGTGCTGCTGTTGGTCTCTTGTGGAACTGGACTCGATGCTTCTTGCAAAACTTTTTTGAGTTTATGTAAATGAGACACTGAATTATAATGAACCAAAAGTATATTTTTCTGCGTGAATGACTCTTTACACACTGTACACTTATATGGACGAGATGGGTCCAAAAATTTTTCCATTGTAAAATTTGGCCCTTTTCTAAAAGGCAATGTCCGCTTTGGTTCTGAGCCCAAGTCATCTGGAATAGAGCTACTATCACTTCCCACAGGGCTTGCTTTTCCTTCGTGGTCCATTTCATATTCCCTTTCATTTTCCTGATCTAAGGAGTGGTCCTCTGGGGTTATATTTTCACTTTCAGTCCAGAGCTCCCCATTTACAGGGAAAGTGGCACATAACTGCTGTAGCTCAGCCTCGCTGAGTTCAGGGTGTCCTGTTTCTAAATGTTTTTTTAATGCCAGGAATGTTCGAAAGCTGCGTTGACAGAGACTGCACATAGTGGCAGCCCTAATAGCATGATACTGGGAATGTATCTGAAGCTTCTGCATAGTCTTAAAAGCCAAACTGCAGTGGTTACAGCGATATTTATAGACATGCCGATCAGAAACTGAAAGCTGTTGTCTTTTCTGCTGGTCACTGAGCTGTTCTGGCAGTGTCTCGCCACTGTTTGAGTCTTTGATTCCACTTTTACTCCATTCAGCTGCATCTGTTGATTCTTTGGGAATAGTTTGTTCTTCTGTTTTGATTTCTATCCCAGCCTTCAGATCATGTTGCCCTGTGGTGTTCGTTTTTTCCTCCACTGGAGTTTCACCTAATAAAAAAACAAAAAAACATTTATTTAGATGAGAATATAATTAGCTAATATACAGTAAGCATGCATAGCTTTATTTGCATTATTTTCTTTTCTTTTAGTGAGCCTAGACTATGCATTTAACTCAGCCAAAAACAAGTAAAATTTGCTCTACAAACTCTTATGAACTATATTGCTTTACGGCTGATGCAGAACTAAAAAAGTTCCGTCTTAACGGACCAATGCTTTAAAGTCTTTCTCGAGACTTACTGCATCACGGGATCCTGGTCAGGTAAGACAGAACTTTTTTTAATTCTGCATCAATCCCACTCGCCACTGTAGGAATGGTGTGAAAATTAGCTCAAAAATGTTGGTGGCTACATCACACTATACTATTTCCCCAAAATTTTGGAAGTGGTGCAGCCAATGCGAAATTGCTGCAAAACCTTTGCTAACCCGATATTACATCAGGTAGCATGGGTTTGGCACTAATTTCGGCATAAAACAGCCAATATAGCATTGGCCCTTTAGTTGTTAATGGGGAATTATACTTGTGCAGTAACCAACAGCTTTCTGACTTCTCACAGTCTGCACTCCCCTTCAATAAAATATGCTTGCCTATGTAAAAGTATTATTGGTACTGAATTGGGGAGAAGCCAGAGAGATTAATGTTCCTTTAAAATATAGTGAAATTAATGAGTAAAATGACTGGAGCTCTTTAATAAGGGACAGCCTCTTGATGTTAGATATGTTGATTAAAGGGCATATCCACCCCCTAAAGTAAACATTGTAGGAGAGAAGACCCCTAATCCCCAAACCTCAATACTTTTAATGCTTTTACCTCTACCACAATAAACATAGCCCGATTTTCCTGCTCTATCTCTGACTCACACTTTTTTTAGGTAGCAGCAGTCAATCCTGACTTCACTAACTGGTTTCATTGACTGAATGCTGTCCCCCAACCTCTCATCTGTGCATGTGCAACCTTGTAATGAGCTTGTGCAGCTATATAAGGAGGCAGTAACCAGGAGCAGGAACATTAATTTGCATACAAGGTAGGTGTAAGAGATATGAGCTTTAAAAGTATTGTGGTTAAGGTATGTGGTGACTGATGACACCTACACTAACTGCTATCTATGAATTAATGGTTAGATTGCAACAGCTATATGTGAAAAATGATTAGGGTTATTCAAAAAAGTTCTTATCATTAAAAATGGTGCTTATTTTGCCCCAACCAATCAGATGTTAACTTTCAAATGTTAAATAATATCTGATTTGGTTGGGGCAAAATGAGCACCATTTTTACCGATAATAACTTTTATTGAATTTCCCTGTATGTGTTTCATACAGTATCTGAAAATTATATCTGGATCATTTATTTTCTGCAAATTATCACTGGTTTATCATTCAATGTATGATCACCACAAGTTATTGGGAAAGTCATTATCACTGAGATGCATATTATGTTTTTAAGTATGGGATTCGTGGTGTTCTCATATAAACAATTAGAATCACACAAGAAAGCCAATTGAGTTAATTAATTTCATGGTAATTTAACCTTGTGTCTGGCAATGCACCAAGCCACACCATTGTAAGTTCTGTCAGTGTTTTAATGCAATGTGTACTCTTCTAAATCATTTACTTAAAAATCTAGTCAAACTTCTTATACACATAAAAACTTGTCTCCCACCCTACTAGCCTACACAGCTGAATAAGTGAGGAAGAGATACACTTAAGTGGCTTCCATTTAGCTTTAACAATGCAGTTAATTCTGCTTGTATTTCATACAGACTACACTAGAATTAATGAATATTCATTACTTGCCTATTGTTTTTCCTGATGTGTCAGCACTGACAGGTGCAGTATGTTCAAATTCTGATTTTTCAGATGGAGCTACTAGGATACTATTGGGCATCACCACTTCTGGCACAGAAATCTGAAACAGAGCAATAAAATGAGTTAAAACAAAAACAAATAGCCAAGTTCTACTATAAAGTAGTGCTGTTCCTTTAGGTATATTATTGCTGAATCCTATCATCTTATTTTAAAGGAAAATTATACTCAGGCAGTAACCGACTTATTTCTGGCTCCTCCCACAGTCATTGTCACTGATGAGTCCCCAATCTCTGACACTGGAAAACATGTTAATGAAGAAGGGGGAGGAGTTTGACAACTTTCAGTTACTGCATGAATGTAATTCTCCTTTAAACTTTCATATTACTCAACCACCTGCAGGCCCTAAACCAGTAAAATGACTCATTCATACATTCTTTAAGAATGATATACAGACAATAAAAAGTACAGTACAGTGTTTAAAAGTCCATCACAGAAATTAGTGGAAAATTTGCCAGTCAGTGTGTAATATGATACAGATCTAGCCAATAAGACCACACAATACTAAAAAAAAAATGACTCCACTGATACAATTGCTATGATTTTTATCCAAAATATATGTGGCATTGAGAAAACATTGTTCCACTTACGGTCATCAGCAGCTTTTCTACACAGTCAGGAGACACACTGTGCAAGTGAGTCAAATGAAGCTGTAGATGCATTTTGTTACTCAGTATGTCCTGGCAAAGGGGGCAGGAGATGACAGGCTGCACAGAATGCTGGGAGAGGATGTGCATCTGTATCCGATTGGAATCCTTGCTGTTGTAATTGCAATAGGGACACTGGTAACACTGCAAAGAAAGGATATGACTTAAAAAATAAACTGAAAACCCAAAACATACATTATATAGTGATAAGATGTATTCCCTGATATTTAAGGATTTCAGAAGTTACCAAGGGATTCCATGACCATTTTAATGTACAAGACCACAGGCTGAGTATATCATAGAACTCCAAAACGACTTCTAATATCCTTATATTTTAGAGTAGGGGGTACATTATTTCCCATAATACACAAGTTCCACCAAGTCATGTGACGACAATGACAATGTTTTGGTTTATTAAGGAAATCATTTATAGGATATCCATTGCATTAAAAAAATATTATTATTTAGCAAAAGGCAACTTAAATGAAAAAATAAAAAATGCTTCCATGAGTACCTGCTCTTGACAAGAGTTATTGTCTTCAATAGTTTTAGTTTTCTTAACTGCACCATCCTCTTCTTTACTTTGCACAATATGCCTCTTTCCAAACGCGGAATTCAAGACAAATTCCTTTTCCGTGGAGTTCGATATTGATCCTAAAATAGATTTTCAAAGCATAGCTATATTAATAACACGAGTAAAACATTAAATAGGTAACACAATTGCAAACAAACAACTACGTATGATTATTAATAAAAATAATAATGTGAACCGTTTGCAATTTTGTTTATTTAGATCTTGTCCCAGAATTTAGTCTGTTTGCTTCAGAAATATTGGAATTTGCTTCCCCCCCTTCTCGTAACTGTTAGTAGACTCAATAAACAGGTTTAAAAATGTACTCCTCTCTCTTGTTTAGATAACCTTAGGTTGCCTTGAAAGATTAATCAATAACATGCGCTCACCAGTGTTTCAGCTGGAATTTCTATATTCCCTTAAAAGAAAAACGTTTACCGCTCTAAACTATCTTCCAAGCATACCCGGATCTGCTATTTTAATTTGTTCAGTGTGAATCATTACGATACAATAACATTTTGTTGTTTCAACAAAGCTCCACAAAGCTGCCTCGCAAACAGGGAAATGTTCTCTTATAAACACGCTTACCTAGGTGGAAATAAAATTTTATCTGTCTTTGTTTTGTTTCCTGTATTGAATATTGAAAGTCCATATGGCTGTAATGCTGCATGTTGTGATTATCTGATGTTATGACTGAAAATATTTTGTTATTATTTTTTCCAGCTTCTATTCTCGTCTTCTTTAATTCTGCTGTTCCCTCTAAATAGGCTGCTTAATATAACGCTGGAGCAAGCAATGTAATGTTGCTACAACTTGCATACATCAAAGAGAGGACTGCAATTCTAATTTCCCTGTCCATCAGAAAAATTCTTTCCAGCATCAATTTGCCAGATAATCTCTTCTGCCGAGCTGGTTATTACAAGAGTATTGGATAGGCATGTCACATACATCTTACGACAAACACAGAACCTCATTTACCAACCATTGCAATCTCATCACAGAGTGGCATCATCTGACCTTTTTTTCTGCTGTTTATTATGAGTATTTCTAATTTTAACTTTCAATTTTCACCATCTTCCAGTCAATTTGCAACTAAATTATTTCCTGGCCGAGGACACTATCACTGGACAACTGGGAGCAAATACATCTCAAAATGAACCGTTACTAAGCCATTGATTGCTATCAGAAACAACATAAATATATACTCTGTTGGTAATCTGATTGTGCATGGAGATTTAGCTTGGTTTTTCTTTCCTCTTTCAACTAAGTCTCAAATAAATGAACAAGTAGCTGCTGATTATATACAAATGTAGTTTCAGTTTACATATACGGCCTTCAACTTTTGGGGCATGTGTGAAACCCAGGAAACATGTTTGTAACAAGGACTACAAGTCTTTGGACTGCATGCTCAGTCGTGGTAAACTGTTTTGCCGCGCTCGACAATCCTTTGTCCCGGCTGACCAGTCGCAAGTACCAAACGGTTGGTCAGGACGAAGGATCAAAATGTTTGCCCTTATAGAATGTACCCTTATAGAATTCACACGCTAATAGACTTCAGTTCTCCTTTAATTGTATGTCAAATTAGGCCTGGCATTCAGCAAGGTTAGCATTTTATGTAAACATTGATGACCCACAGTTCAAATGATAACAAGTTTCTGCTCTGGCTCCTGATCTATTAATTATTTAAAACAAACACTGGGCATTAGATAAAGCAATGACATGCTAATAAGCTGCTTTAGAATGTTTCATGTAATACCAGCTCAAAAGCTAAAAACACATTTTCTCTTTAATAACTTTAAGTCCCCTGTAGTTCTCGATTTTGTATATAATATGTATGGTATATATAGAGATATAAAATGTGTTAAATATGTATATTTGTGTGTGTGTTAAACCCATAAGGCACCACGGGGTGGGGTGGGGGTAGTTGCATGCCGCGGGGTTGATGATTCTGTAAAGAATGGGGGGGGGGTTTGATAATAATAATGGGGAATCTTTAAACAATTATGATAATTGACTACAGTATATGTAGATATTCCAAACCTTCTTTGTTCACTTACAGACATTATAATATTGGCTTTTCAGAGGTTAAACAAACCCAAGGAATGTTATACAATATAATTATTCATATTACTTTCTAATTAAACCTAAATGAAAGACCAATTTTCAGTAGAACAATAAAGGTTCATTTCCATCTACCTCGTCTATGTTTTCAGCCTTAGTAAAATATGCCCCCTTTAGCAAAAGAGGCATGCTTCATTTTCATTGCAAATGTATTAATCGGGATACATTCCATATTAATTCTTTTGCTACATGGAGATGTAATTTGGATTATAATTAATTGAAAGTGGCACTACATTTAAATGACAATGTAAATGAGGCATTAGCATGCTTTCTGTCCTGAATGAATCATCAACAAATAGAACTTGGTGTCATTTAGTAAGCCTTAGTCCTGTAGATAATGTAAACTGCACAGTACAACCTTTTACATGGTGTCATAAACACACACTTACTAATCATTTGCTAATCCTCTATTGTCTAATAGAATGAATGTCAAATAGGTACACTGCTCTCTTGTCATTATGAAATTGTACTGGTTATTGACATTTTCTCTGAAGCTTAAACTGCAGTTCTCAAAGGCCTCATACACCTGTTAGGTAAATCTGGATTGGAGCAATCGCTTCAAATAGGAATTATCTAATGATCCCCATATAAACAGGCTACTTGGACAAGCTACTGTGACATGGGAGAACAATGCAAACAGTCAATGGTTGCCTAGCTAGAAAATAAAAACAAAAAGATACATGGTTGGTACTTTAGCTTCAGTCAGATGAATGTATGAATTTCTTTTGTATGTGACAAAGAATTAAGAATAGATTAACAGCAGATTTGACTTGTATGGCTGGATGAAAATGTCATGGCCATGGGTAGGACTTCCACTGTAATGAAATAACTGGGATGATAATATATATGAGTGGATATATTGGATGGCATTGGTGTTGAGCTTTGTAGCGCTCATACAATGAATTACTAGAGGTGTAAGAGTCTTTTTATTAGCACAGGAAACCTTGTTTCTACCACCTACTGTAGTTTCTAGTAATTACAGGCCCCTTTGACATTTCTGTTTTAACCTTACAGTTGTGCTGCTTCACTGATTTTCACTTTATTAAAAAATGACCAACAATACATAGATGCCAAATAAACAATTGCATATTAATAGTATAGCCAAGTCCTTGGTACTAAAAGTCCTTGGTACTTCCATTAAAATCAAGTCCTATACTTATTATTGCTAAATCGTAATCTATTTTTCATAAGCCATTGTGATTGCTATATGTTGGGGAGAAGATTTTCAGAAAATATTTGCATACCACTGTTTCAAGTTACTGGTATTGATATATAAAGTAAAGTTGATCCAGGGATATTTCCGATTGCGATATTTTTTTCCCCTTCATAAATTTGGTGGGGGGTTTTTTTGCCTTCCACAACAGTTAGGCAGGAAATGAGAATATTGCAGGATGGGTTGGACTGGATGGACATATGTCTTTATTCAACCTTAAATACTATGCTATACAAATACTCTACTATACTTTACTATACTAATTGGATAAACTCATTTCTAAGAATGCGGGACTTTAATTAACACCAAGAACTTGGGAAGGTTCTCATTCATCCAGGTCATAGTATATGTGTGGTAGTGAACTTGAAGTATAGTTCTTTAAGACGTTTCTCTAGTCATATGTGTGGCTTTTTTAATTCAGAAATGTCTAAATTGAAAAGCCATAAGGATGAGTAGTAAAAAGTAATCTGTATAAAATAAACATCAAACTGAATAATACAGATAACACAAAGAAGTTGTATGTTATGCAACATTTAGTTGACGAAACCACAATGATGAGCGCAAACACAGAGGTCAATTTGCAAAACCATATAATCAAATTGTGTACTAAATATATGGATTTGGCTTATGTTTAGAAAATGTCTTAAATGGGAACTACTGATATAAAACAATAGGGTGTGGGGTCTTATAACTTTTTTGGAGCCACACTATAATAATGATCATAATTCTCTACCTCAATACTTATCCTCAGCACACACTTTGCCTGCTTGCAGACATTAGCCTGCTGCATTAGAGCTGAATGGTGCTGACATCATCCAGGAAGTAAAACCACAAAAGAGGATTGTATCGTAGAGAGAGGCCACAATCATAATTAAGTAAAAACAATGGTGCTAATCTGCTGTTTATTTACATTATATACGGTACATCATAAAAATAAGAAATCACTGCTCTCTCATTCCTGACACATGATAGATAACAAACATGGGCAGCACGGTGGCTCAGTAATTAGCACTGATGCCTTGCAGCGCTGAGGTCCTGAGTTTGAGTCCACATCTGCAAGGAGTTTGTATGTTCTCCCCGTGCTTGCGTGGGTTTCCTCCGGGCACTCCGGTTTCCCCCACAATCAAAAACACATACTGATAGGTTGTATGTGTACATAAAGTGATTAGATTGTAAGCTCTTTGGGGCAGGGTCTGATGGGAATTGAGTAAATAATTATAAAGCGCTGCGGAATATGTAGCACTATATAAGAAATAAAATACATACATACATACAGGTATGGAAACATGTCCATATAGTACATGGTATATGTACACTAAATAAGACAGGAAGCATAAAGAACAGAATGCAACTAGATATGGATAATCATACACAACATATAAATAAATTTCTTTTTGAAAATGCTAATTCATTTATGTTCTATTGCTGTCACTGAGATACCAGACAAAGATAGATGACTACCTGAAACTAATAGTCTTCAACCTTTTTCAGCACTTCTTCTGCTTCACTGAATCCCAACCTAATGTAACAAGGTATAGCATGCAGCAAAAATAGCCAATGTAATATTCATTGTGACCATAGATTTCCATCTCATACATACAAAGCATCTATGAAGTCACTTATTTCCCAAATCAAACAAAGAAAAGAAAGCAATGGAAAGCTTTTGAAGATTTTGTTTTAAAGACACTTTTACTGCCTATCACCTATTTAAAAAATCAAAAGGACCCATCACTAAACCAATTTTAGGTTTTTCTTCTTACTGTTAGTGGGCTGGATGGATGGACCTTCAGCGCACCCTTTGGGGTGGATTGCATCTTGTGTTTCTTGACAATATGGTCTAAGAAACAGGTTACTTCTAAAAATGATATACATTTGAGGAAAAAATTGTACATCCCTTATAATAGATAACCTGTTTTTTTTTATAGCACTAGCCCCTCTGCGTTCTCTTATTATGTATGTATTATCAATGCTACATTTTGTTTTTCCACATTTTTCATCCACATCTTTCCTAAATCAACCTCAACCTTCCTGTTTTGCATGGTGCTGCTCTAGTTTTTGACTTTAAATATATAAAATTTTATTTTAACCATTTGAGACTCTTGCCAGGTTCATAGTTCCTGTCTAATCTATCACAAGCATAACACAAAAAACTTCACAGACTATTGGGTTCCTAGAAACAATGTCATGACGTATTTCGGGGATATTTTAATAAGACATTTCTCTGGCATTTGAAATCATCAGGACCTACAAAAACTAGAGCTTAATGATCATTAGTGGGTCAGCCATGTGCAGATTCCTTTGTATAAAAACAATTAGTATTGTTTTGTTGCTTTAAAAAATATAACAGTTTTACTTCATATCTTAGCATTTTATTTGCAGCGGATAGTTCTCTATACTATATGTTTAATAATAAGGAGTCAAATTAGAAAAATCAGTTACAGGGATAGAAATTTGATTGCTAAGAGGGGGGGGGGAAATCAAATGGTTTCTAATCCTATGCTTATGAAAAATTAATATGTCATCAGAGGAATCACAAGTACAGCTAAGATTAATGAAAGGCGCTTAAAAAAATTACAAGCACACAAACTGATTTGATTAAAAAATAATCTCACTGGTCGTCCTGTAATATTCCTCAACTTATCCGCATCTATCCTGTCAGATGGTTATGATTAAAAATAGGTCAATGTGAGGCTACTGATGGGAATCACATGTAAAATGCACATGCAATGAATAGTAGTAGGAATGTCCAGACAGTTTAGACTGAAGGATCAGTCCTAAACCCCAGCATCTCTGTATGAGTCTGCAGATGTTAGATCTTGAAGGGTCTAAGAGCTGTACAAAGGGCACACATTAATTCTTACCTGAATCTTTTAATGTCTTCCCCTGACTGCTTTCTTTTTCATTTGTGACTCTCTCCTCAGCTTGACTTCCGGATGTGTTTTTTGTACTTTCTTCTGTTATCTCTGTTTGTTCTTCTATCAGAAAAAGAAAAAAAGGAACATTTTAGACATTTTCATATCCTGTTCCCTGTCAAAGTTTTAGCAGTGCAATCAAACAACCAGTACACCTACAGTGTGTGTGTGTGTGTATTTTGTTCAACCAGTTTTCTTAATCTGAACTTTTTTTTAAAGGGATGGGTTAGAATACAGTATTATAAGGATTAAAAAACCCGACAGCTCTAGTTGTATCCTGTTTGTATGTTGATTTAACTTGTACAGATAGTTATTCTTATCTTATTATCTTTTATACTTGATTAATATAACCCAATTTGTTAAATGCCTACATGTATGTAACTTTATATTTTATGGTTTTGTACAAGTGTTTCATTTCTCTGTAAAAGTCCACAGAGCTTATGAATTGTTTATTTTTCCATTAGTAGCAAATAAAACTCTAAGATTTGTTATATCTATGCTTAAAGGTGCAGTCATCATTCTATCCGTGTTTTTTCAGAATCCTTCAAGGGCAAGAATTTTTCAAACAAAGGTGATGGCACTGTTCATCTCAGGGACAATCAAGTTGGCAGAACCCTAAATGAATTCATTCAGATGTATTCTGTATCCAGTATTCAGTTAGATCAATTGGACATGAAATGTACAGATAAATTCAATAAAAGTTCTTATTGTTAAAAATGGGTCAAGTTTTGCCCCGACCAATCAGATTTTAGCTTTTAAATGTTTAATAAGATCTGACTGGTTGATTTTGGTTGTTTGGTTGGTCAGCCGAAAATATCTAATAGCCTGAGTTCAGCTGATCCCACTGAATACCACAGATATAGCATGAGAACACACACACATTGTACACTGTTTCTATATTTAGGCAGAGTTGTAAAAACCCATGTTTCCTGACGTAATATTGGATTTAACATCATTTTTCTGGGGCCTGCACCATTTTGTATTAACTGCACAGGCACTCAATAAAAAATCCCCTGCGTTCATTTTTGTGCTACACAGTAGCTCAAAAACTTGTTTTTTTAATAGAGGAGTTACCTCTGTGATCCTCATCTGCCAGGTTCCCGCGTTCCTCACGAGAACATGGAAGGACGAGGAACGCAGGGGTAAGAATATGGATTAGTCATATTTCCAGATTAAAAATACAATCAGCATAAAAGAATGCAATCTAGCTAAAAACTGCTGCACCAGTATGTTCTACCTGGCATCAGCACATTTAAAATGGTAGTCGTTTTAATTTCACCTTAAGATACTGCATGTCTATCCTAGGAACTCTTAAATCATAAACTCTTCTCTGGGCAACTATAAAGGTGAATTACTAGGCTACTAGGGATTTGCAACATATTCCAGTATACAAGAAAAGTAATGCAATAATAAATGGTTGCGAACGTCCATCCATTCCGGCAATATAGCATTGTGTGGTTTTATGTGAAAGGGTAAACGAAAACACAGAACAATTGCAAAAAGCAATCTTCTGTTTCCTTATTGTTTTCCCTGGCATCAATTAATAATTAAGTAGGTACAGTATTCCCATTGTTTAACTACAAGGCAAACTGCAAAAGGTTATGTGATACAATGAGGGATCATCTCAAGAAATCTGCATCCCTCTCACCTCACTTATGTGTTCACAGCAACCAGATTACATGGAAATCTTCACAGTAACTCAAACCTATTTAATTATTCTGGAAATCTTAGCTATGCTTCTGGTGGATTAATCTGTTTATGCAGTTAGCTTCTATGCTGGGGCCGTGTAGCACTAATCCATGAAAGGCCCACTGTTCCTTTTCATCCTGTGATCATTTGTCTCTCACTGTGCTGATGTCACATTTTAATGAATTTTTAGCAATCTGAGTAATTCCAGATAACCAGACCTGCACGTCCCAACCGCATGTGATTGCAGAACAAAAATATCTAAATATAATAGTTCTTGGACCAGGTAAATATAGATATTACACAGTTATACAGTAGTCCAACCTTTTCAGCCTACCATTGAACCCTATTCCACAATATTTAAGTATTTATTTCCATGTAGACTGAATTTCCTAGCATCAGGCCTTTCAGTTCCATAAAATCTTTAATGAACATTTATATTAACCCTAAAAAAGAAAAGGTCAGACGGCAATCTGCATAATGTATTTTAGTTTGGATTTGTAAGCGTGTGTCTTCTCTAGGAAAGGGAGGGATCCTTAAATGATTAACCCTGTAAGAGCTATGATGGCATTATATATATATATATATATATATATATATATATATATATATATATATATACACATACACACATATTGTGCATTACCTTTAAATTACGCACTGCATCAAATTTTCATTGTGAAATGTTATGGTGATTGAAAGCAGGAAGAGTGGTCCTCTCCACACCCCATGTTTTATTAATAACATTCTGACAGCTGAATGAAATCTCCTCTAACATATGCAGAATCCGAGTACAAAGGGAAGGAGAGAGGGGAAAAAAAGCAAAGAAAAAAAGCAAATAGCAGTGGGCGCACTAAATACACACACTGAAAATGAACAAGGGAAGCATAATGAACCCAACTAATGCAGTATCATGATAGGGACTTGCATTGGTTGAAAAACAATTGTTTTTTGAATCACAGTGAAGTGTAAATCTTCTAAAGGAGCCTGGAAAGCATTTAACACCTTGAGCATCAGAAAGGTCCAGCTATAGCCTTTGCTTATTCCCAAGTGGTTAGTGTCTTACTCTGCTTGTTATTTTTCAGATCGCTATTAAATAGGGAAAAAAAATGTACGGCTCTGGTTTGCAATAATGTATGTATATGTGTATTCACAAATTACCATTACAGAGGATGAAAACATTTCTTGCTGCTCGAGCCCTTTATCCTTTCAGTGATGATTGCTAATCAAACACGGCATGCTCCCTCATCACAGTGGGAAGTGACGCTGTATTTAGAACGATGGCAGGGGAGCACAGTTTGGAATGCTGCAAGTCTGTGATCATGACTGGTTGGGGCTGTGCTAATGCCAAGTGCGCACACATGAGACTCACATCCAGTGTCAGGCCCCGCGGCCTAGGACAGCCCATGGCAATCTCTTTTTGTTTCTTTCTTGGAATGGAGGCATTGTTTCTCTTCCTAGATTTACTGACCCATTCCCCAAGGCTGGAGAATGAAGTGTCAAAGAGCTACTGACTGCCCTTATCTTGAGGGAACATACAATTCTGAAGGCCACTGTGCCATGTATTAATAAAACAGTGCATGTCAGACTAGAAGAAGCAAGGTAAGAAAGAAGGAAAGGGAGGGGGTAAAAAAACAAATTATAAAGGTACTCAAAGAAAAATTCTTATCATCTGGGTCTCATCAGACAGATTTTTTTGCAGGGTTTTCTCCTGTTTTTTTCTGGTATGTGTTTTAAGTGTGCGAGAAATTCCCAGACATGTTCTTCTATACATCATCATGGTGTCTGACCTCATTGTGACCCTGGCAACAGTTTGAGAAATCTGAATGTGAACAAAGGCTCAGTGTCAGCAGCACCGAACGATTGCGGGATAGACTTTCCCCCATCAGCTTAATCGCAAACAGCAGTTCTGAGGCCATAACTTTACAGAACTCCACCAAACCACAAACATATAACCTTTCAAGGTGAAGTCCCCCCCCAACAAAGTACTAACCCCCCTTCTGTGATCCCCCCCCCCCCTTCAATCCTCCTGTTCTCCCTTTGATGTAGAAAGGCAATTAGCTGTAATGTTCATGTCCTGCAGGCCTGTTTTATGGTTTAGAAGGTGAGAGTTGTTTATAACAGGTAGACTCCTTAGGGTCAAGAAGCCTTTGTATATTTTAATCACATGGTAACAGAAGGAGGACCGTGCACAAATAACACATGGTGGAAATTGTTTTAAAAATTTTAAATCCAACACGTTATGTTTAAAGTCACATTTATTAATGCTGAGGAAAGAGAATGGTTTACATCCTACAGCACTACGATTCCCAGAATTCCTACTTAACAATAAAGTTCTAAAAATGCTAAGACTGCCAAATGCCAGGCACAATACCTTGTCACTCTTAATTATTTTGCCCTGGTGATCAGGCTTGCCTTCTGCGTATGTCCTAGTTCTTCTTACTAGTTTTACCACAGCTAAAGATCTATAGTTTATCCACTAATGAGGACAATGCATCTAAAGGACAGTGCTCACTTATTTACAATGGATTCAAGTGATGGGGTAGAGAAGTATTCTCCAGCACTGAAAGGATTAAGTAGAAACACGATTTAAAGGAAGTGCAGCCTTAGTTAAGCCAATGGCCCTTGAAATTGAAGACCTTCGTTCAAGACCAGTGGCAGCGTTCAGTGACCTTAAGAAAATAACTTTATTTTATTATCCTCCTGAGAGCAACAATTCAATTGCAAGCTCTTCAGGCCAGCAATTTATTGTTTTAAATTGCTTTATCTAGCCGTGGCTACATATTAAAAAACAAAAACAAAGCAATGAGTTAAGGTTCAACCTGAAAATTGCAGGACAACTTAAACGCTGTTCCTGACAAAATCAAATTATTCCTCACACAGCTGGGCCTTTTTTCTTTTTTTTTTTGCAGAAGAGAAAGGAACACATCCAGCAAGCATTTCCATACATATGCTTTACATTTAGAATCCACATACCACATTAATGATTTTAATAAGCAATCATTTTTTAGCAGTGTCTTGTTCACACCTGGTTTTATTTTACGCCAATTCTTAAGTATCCCTTTGATGTACAGATTCTGGTATACATTTCTTATCTTCAGTTTGCCGCCAATTGGCTTAGAACAACTGCTAAATATAATTATAATCTTTTTGTGTATTTGGTGAGCATTGGAGAACTTTACTTGTACATTTACCGTTTACAAACATCACATCTATCCATCCATCTATTTTTTCTATCTACTTACATAATAACATAGTATTGGAGGTTGAATAAATTTCGAATATAATTCCCGGGCACACTGTTGTCTTGTGAAAACCAAGGTTGAATAAAGATATACTTCCATCTAGTCCAACCTTTATAGCCTACCCATGAGCCCTACCTAACATTTGATCCATAGGAAGGCAAAGAAAAACCCAGCTGGAAAGGGGGAAACATTCCTTCCTAACTCCAAATGGCAATCGATGCAGTGATAGGCAATCTCCAGATGTTTGAAATCTACAACTCCCAGCATTCCTCTAAGATTGCTGGATCAACCAGAACTGGAAGGGTAGATGTAATACTTTGGTGCCCCTCTGCAGTAATCACTGCATGAAGGGAACCCAAAAGGTAAGGAGTTTAGCCTACAGCCTCCATTAAAGATGTTAGTTTTTGTGCTACATGGTGTAAAAATGAACAAATAAAAATGTCAGTGTGTAGCATCTTTCCCGAATTAACGCGCTACCGCCAAATATTCCCTTCGGCCTCGCAGTCGTTCGGGGTAAGACCTAAAATTTCCCTCAGCTGCGGTATTTGGTAGTCGGCCACGGGGTTGTGGGAAGCAAACAGTTCTGAGCGTTCTCCCTACACTTGGGACTGTGTGTTCCCTGGTCTTTGAAAAATGACAGACAGGATCTCGCAGCTAAAGAGTTAAACCCACAATAAAAACAGGAATATTACATTGGGTAGTATGGGTTTTACACTTATTTGGCGATTAGCGGCCTTTATTTTTTCTCCCCCTAGATGAGTCAATACCACTATGTATCTATCGTCTATGTATCATCTTTCTATCATCTATCATCCCCCCCTCCAACCAAACCTTGCTTTATTTCTAATCATTTTTAAGCTATGCCACAACTCTGACTTTTTCTAGGCAAATCACAAAAGATAACAATCATCTTGATATGTTAATCATTAATTTACATTACACTGATTTTGATGACAACTTTTGGGAGTCTTTTCACGCAGAGAAATAAAGTGTATTTGTCAGAAAGATACTTAGACTAATTAGAAAACCAGACAAGCAATCTGCCAGTTAATTACAATTCACTTGGGTGTGGGCACCTTATATAATTCTCTTTTTCTGTAACAAACTTTTCTGTAACTAACTTTGAAGCAGTCACAGATGAAACAGACCCTATGACAGTAAGACCACTAGATCTTTTGAAGGACTTGCTTAAAGGGCGTGTCCCCCCTTAAAACAAGAAACTGGTGACTTGTCAGTGATTTGTCCCCAACTCCAGTTTATTACATCCATTTGTAAGCAGATATTCCTATTCCTTTCTGGCAAAGGTATCTGCCTCCTCCCTCTGCTCAATGAGCTTTTTATAAACTTGAGCATGTGCCGAGGAGTTACAGCCTTGATCGACTGCAAGGGAGTGGCCAGCTTACTCTGCCAGAATGTGGACAATAATAATCCTTAAATATTTGGTTAGTAATTCAATTTTTTTAAGGGTGAACATTTCCTCTAAACTATGGCCTGTCAGAGAAATAAAATAAACGAGAGGTGACTAAAATACACACCTCTGAATGGAAGAATTTGTTATTATCTAGACATTTGCCTTTATTATGTATCCAAACCCCACATTCTGTTGAATACTCTTGAGGAGTGTCCTACAATAAAATGCCGGACTTTTTTAATGGAGGGGTTGAGCTTGATGGACTGTTTTTTTTTCTTTCCAAACCCAAAATTAACCAAGTAACTATTTATAATATTTATTCATAGGTGGTCATCAGAGAATAGTACAGCCTGAGGCACTGTCCAAGCCCTGTCATTTATTTTTGCAAACAAAGAGTTAAGGGTCATTGTCATTTTTTTTTCTGGGAGTGCTAAATACACCAGAAAAAAGATAGAAACATTTTACACCAGTGGTGAGCTAAACCATTTACTCCTTACAAGGAATGTGTACATTTATCCTGGCTCTTCAAATCTAAGGGCAATGGGAACAATACAGGCATTACCAATAACACAGAAGCTGAATGAGCAGTTTGGAGCTCTGCTGTACATTGTGGTCACCAGCCCCTTGTTTTCAAGTATGTTTACAATTCCCAGTACTTGAACCTTGAGGATAAACGAAGAATGGAAGTAGAAGATTCACTAGTTTCTTAAAGAAAATATTCATTTGCAGACTGAATAAGGGATAAAGGGGGGTATTGTTTTCATGTAAAAAAATCCTTTGCAGTAGATTTTGGTTGGTTAGTTAGTTAATGGATTTTGGTATAATTCTATCAATTTAACACATTCTGCAAGCCTGTTCTTAGTATATTTATGAATGCATATTATCAGTTCGAGGAATATATCAAATATGAGAACCGAGGACCAATAGAGCATAATTGAAAGATGGAGAAAGGTGATCAGTGGCTAGCACTGATGCTTTGCAGCGCTGAAATCCTGAGTTCGATTCCACCTTTGTACACATCTGCAAGGAGCTTGTATGTTCTCCCTGTGCTTGCATGGGTTTCCTCCAGGCATTACGGTTTCCCCCACAATCATAAAGACATACTGATAGGTTTAATGTATCAAAGAAATGTGCTTAGATTGTAAGCTCTTCGAGACAGGGCCTGATGTGAATGTATACATGTGTAATCATAAAGCAATACGAAAGATGTTGACACAATAATAAATATATATAAATCCACAATAATAATAATAAAAATTAAGAGACGAAACAAAAGGCAGTTGTTTAAAAGGCAGGAAGAGAGGAAATAAAAATATAAAAGCAAATATGAAAATAAATGGACAGAGATCTGTGTTTAAGCAGGAACATGGATTTGTGCGCTAGTTGATGATAGGTTACAATGAAGTTAATGAAAAATGCCATTAAATTTGCAGAATGCTCTAAATATCTATGCCGTGTATGGCTAGCTTAACTGTATTTTAGCTGACATTTTTTCATCTGACTGTCGCCTCAATGTCATCACACTGCCATGTAGCTCCACCTTCTAGGTTATGCTAAGTATTCCAACTAAACAAGAAAGTATTAAAATTCTTGACGCAGTATTTTTTGAAAACAAAAAACACACGAAAAATGTGAAGTCTCCCAATATACACTAAATTCTTGCTAAAGAATCTTTCCGCACCACTAAACTAGGCTGTCAAGTAGATTGTTATCTTATTCGCCAATTCAAGGAATAATGATCTGTACAAAATGTAGTAAAAAAAAATCTGTTACATGGCAACTTTTTCTAATCTTCAGTGGATATTTTTTGTGACCTTCATAAACCGTTTAATATGGCCTGCCTATAATTGTCCACAAACTGGTAAGTAACAATAGAATAAAAGAATTGCCTGTGACATTTAGACAAACATAGAAATTTATAGCAACTTGTATGCATGCTATAGTATAATATAAGCCGAAAGCAGTCAGCAACTGTCAGGTGATTAAGCAGTGGATTGCGATCGTTGGTAGGTTTTACAATCTTTGTTCCCTGCTCCTGTTACATTATAAAATTATAGGAGGTAAGACATAGTTCCTTTGCCTCCTGTTCTTTAATTAATGAGCAAACGGATAGGTTAACTTTTTGAGTGAGCCTATCCTTTGAGATACATGGAAAATGTTTAATCTTAATTGCTATTGTATTTCTGGAAGTGGAAGAGCCATTATAAATCAGCTTCCTGCATTGTTAAGCAAACTACATTGCATTTTTTGCTGCATCTGTAAGATTTAGGGCGTGTTACTTAATGAAATGGATAAAGATATTATCTCAACATGAAATATTTAATCCTAATTATGAAAATAGGGTGTGAAGTAAAAAGATGATCCTTCACGTAGGGATTATTTTTGTAAGCAATGTTGCCCTGAGCAGTTTGATAGGGCAGTCCTAATGCTTAATACTAAATCCCAAAGAGGTGATGGAGCCTTGAAACCATCTGGGCAGTGAGTGATGTATATTTCCTATTGCCTAGGACAGCTGGGTATTTTCACATACTGTCATAAGGGACATCATTGTTTTTTTAGTGCAAATTACATGGTCAGTGGGAGGAAATTATGAAATTGTTCATTCAGGGAAAAAGAAGCATTTGAGCTGAAAAGTATAAACTTGGAAACAGAAAAACTGCATTTAGCAGATGTATATCAGATATATGGTGTGAAAGGGCTTCACAGGACTGATGTCACTCCATCTTAGAAACAAGGACATATTTTGAAATCCCTGGACCCCAGGCAAGTCTATAACTACACTGGGCCATCTCCCTGCTTTATCTGCAGTAGTTGCTTGGGGGATGTATCTGTAGGAAGAAGAGAAAGAAATTGGGCTTTCCCTGTAGTCACAGGGGCTGTTACCTTGATAATTACACCTCTGCTAAAAATAAATAGATGATGTTGAACTAGAAATCCAAATTATGGTCTTGCAGCAAGTGATTGTGTATGGTTCTTGATACATGAAAAGTGTGAGGTCTTTTATTGAATATTATCTCTGAAAACTGAAATACATAGCCATTCCCCTTTCTGTAAAGGAGAATTTATTTTAATTTAATTATCGTTCCCTCCAGATGTATTGAATCAGTATGTGTGTTTGTACCAGTTCTTACCTTAGATTTGGCTTTCAGCCATGCTTTTGTTTCCTGCATCCTGTATGGTCATTATTTCTATTGGTTTGGCAGTTAGTCTCATTGAATATATGGATTTTGTGTTTAAGTGTATTGGAAGTTTAGCACTGATAAAGGGTTATTGAATGTGTGCTGTGCATGCCTGTTCTATGCTCAGTGCCTCCTACTTGTTTTCTATAGAGCAAAGCATCATTTAAAGACATTGTCTTAATTATCTAATGTTGGACAAGGGACAATGATGCCTTCATTCCAACAGTTAATCTGCAATTCCGTTTTCTATCCTCATGAAACAAAATAAACAAAAAAAAGCACATCTATTTAACAACAAAACATTAGCAATGTGTACACTGTGTGAAACAGATGTCCTTATCCAGACCTTAACATATATCATCTAAAGCCAGCAAGAGATTTCAACATAAAATCAGTGTTCCAATCTCAGAGAATGTTAATATCCTGGATAGTGGACTCCATTCATCTGTTCGCTCTCTATCTGCTACCAAAAGAGTTAACCTTGAGCCATATCAAAGTCCCATCAGCTCTCATTTACAGTGTAAGAGATGTGAGATGACAATGAGGCTTTTGCTATATCAAATCTATCACTTAATCTCTGAGCAGCAAGCTATTATCTACATATATATCTTTTTGCAATAAATGATGGATTTGATATTCCAAAAGCCTTATTGTTATCTCAAATAAAGCACCAGTAGTATGTATTCATTTAAAACATACAGCCCGGGTTCCTGCTTTGAGGCCTTTTTAGCACCTTTGCCTCCAAATGCAGTTTCAGCACATTTGCGAGATGTAAGAATTTCTTTTTGCACTTGAACAATTTTGAACTTCTCAGGGGCTTATTTAAAGAATGTATTTTAGTTGGTCTCTGCGGCAGATGTGCAAAGCTGCTGCATTATATTTAGGTATACTAACCAATCTGCAGGTACAACAAACCGTCCAATTAGTTTTAAAGGGCATCTATACCAAAAAATAGGTTATTTTAAATTGACCCTAACTGGAAACTATAATTCTTCCCTACCACCACTGTATAATTTTTTGTTGATCTGCCCCCTATTTCTTTAGATATCCAATCTAAAACTTCTTATATTTCAGCTGTCAATCAAGTTCCTTGCTCTATAAAACTATTCTTCTGTGAGTAGTTTTACTGTGGCTGGAATGGTGACAGAGTTTTGACAGTTGGAATAATGTGTGCAGGGTTGACAGTTGGTTTGTGGGGGGAAAGTCAGGTCGGATGGAAGTGGGAGTGGTTAAAAGAGGGAGGGGGGATATTGCTCCTAAACAAAATGTGTGCAGGATTGAAAGCATGCAGCAACACACGCAAATCAGAGTAAGTGCTACTTACATGTATTCAATTATAGATTAAGATGAGGCAAAGTCGTTTTTTTAGTATAGTGTCCCTTTAATTAGTAAGGTGCCCTAAACACATACCTGCAAGTTAAAATATTGGCAGCTGTGCTATTTTCACTAAAGGAACTTGACTACCAGGGCACTTTATTTTACACAATAAGGCAGAATGGAAAGGATACTTGAGAAATAGTTTATCCCCTTTCACTAAGAAGGAATGTTCAGTCCTCTAAAGTTAAGATTTTGCTAATATATTCAAAGATCAGGTATTTCATCAGAACTCTGTGCAGCACCGATGTATGCTTTATAGTGTCAAAGCTGAATTTATACCTTAAGGCTGCACATAGTTATATTTGACCCTCAACTCCCCCAAACCTGCTTGTGATTAAAATACATCTGTGTCAGAAACCCAACATTCATTTT
Source organism: Hymenochirus boettgeri (assembly GCA_019447015.1). Lineage (NCBI taxonomy): Eukaryota > Metazoa > Chordata > Amphibia > Anura > Pipidae > Hymenochirus > Hymenochirus boettgeri. The sequence continues at coordinate 231,847,669 of CM033474.1, read as the reverse complement.
AGCAATTAGATATACCACTTTGAAGTACATAACTTCATTATTTCTCTCTCTCTTAGCAATTCCCCTGTGTATATGCCTAAAACCAATCACAATAGTCACAACTTCTCTACGTAAAGCCTATTGGTCTTAGTTTAAATCTAATATTTATTTTAGTACAGCCATGAGGACATTGGTCTATGCAATATTTTTCTGAAAACAAATAAACACAACCTGATACATTAGGTCTATTGTTAACTGCTTCCAACCCTATTGGTTATATATGTTTCTTGCAGGAAAAAATGTTTACCTGTGATTTTGGCCTAGAATCTTCTTACTAAATGTAACTCAATTTGCATTCATTTTAATGGGAAATAATTCCTAGTAATAAATTAACATTTATCTGTTTATTTTTTTCTCAGGGCAAAAAAAAATCCTTAAAATTTCTCTAAATTGTTAAATATGTTTTATAACAATTGTGTGACTATTTAAAACCAAGTTTCGATTAGTGGGCCGGGGGATGTCTAGATGGCTCCTCCCTGACTAGGAGGTTTATGGGTAATGTAGCATTGAAAAAGAAAAAGCAATGTAGATCCCCCATAAACTGATACCCTCAACCACACAATATTTTCAACATGTATTTCAAACACCCCACATAACTCGACCCTAAGCCATGCCCTTATCACCCAATGCTCTGCCCATATCAGGACAGAGCATGCAGATAAAAGAAGGCAAACAGACCTCTAGAATCGGGACCATCCTATGGCTGGGTATACACGAGGGGACTATTTGTCCCGACAGAGCGTTCTCTACGAGCGAGCGCTTGGCCGGGACATATGTCTGTCGGTCGCGCCAATAGTGGCCGCGGCCGACAGTTCGTGTGACTGATCGTGCAGTCCCATAGGGAACCGCACGATCAGCCATGATTTGCCAACACGTCCGATTGTCTGATCCGGACACGGCAGTGGCTGAAAGCGGCACAGATTTTTTGCACCCAATTGACCAATACACAGAGGTATCGGCAGATTGGGACGAAAAATCTGCCTGTGTGTGCCCAACCCAAGAAAATCTGGATGGGTAGGAGGTATGTAAATGTAAGGCTAAGATAAGAACCCCAATGAACTAAAGCTACAGTAGTATTTCCTATCCTACAGCAATATTAAATTACTTATAAAGCTGAAATGGTAACGTAAAAAAAAACAAAAAAAAACTGGTGCATGGAATGAACCCTTACAAATACAATGAAAATGCCTTACATTTGAATCACTCAACACACATATGTATATAGTGCAGCAGTTTTTGTAGATATTATATGGGCAAGCATATGGATAGTTCCCTTAGGAAGAGTTATTTTTCTTCTCATCTTTTTTCTTTCAGATTAATTTTAAAATATTACGGCTGAGGCCATAGTACGGCAGGTACTTGCACTGTGATGCGTGTAATGTTGTGCTATCGAATCGCATGCGATATGAAAAAAATGGTGAACTTGTGCAGCCCTAAAAACCGGACCAAAGAGACATGCAGCCAACCTAGTGTTACCAGGCTAATTGCCCAATACTAGCATGCGTTTTTTAGTGCATGATCGGCTAGCACATTAAATGCCCTAGTGTGGCCTAGTCCTGTTTTTAAATGATGTTTTTTCCCAAGAATATTGTATATCACCTTAATTAATGTTATAGTTCAGCAATTCACACATACACGCATAAATATGTGTATATCATTTAGATGGGATTTATGCAGATGATACAATGAATCTATCTATGTTTAATGCTTTATCCATTAATCAGCAGAAGAATGGCCAAAATCATGTTTTATTTTATTTTTTTAATATTGCTGATCAGAATATAGACTGTAGGAGATGTTAGGGGTCAATAAAAGAGCATCTAGGTTTTTTTTCCTCTATTGCACTGAATTACATAGTTTTTTTTTTTTTTTTACTATTCCCATTCCATTTTAGGAGTCCCAGGTGATACTGCAAAGCAGACACAGTGGAAAAAAATAAACATTGCACTTGATTTGTATCAAGCAATATGTGCTTATCAACAGTTTTGAGCTAAAAGTCTTTTGAGTCTTCACAGGATGATAGCAAAAAATCAAGCATGACAGACATTTGACATGAAAAATGAAGCAATACTCTGCCTTGTACAGCTGGGTCAGGGTAGCACATTATATTTCAAAGACAATGCAGACAAAGACCCTCCAACTGCAATGAAGCTACCCCCCCTCCATCATATTAAATGCTGCCTCCATTTTGCACAAACACACTCTCTCCCATAATATACAGGTTTCATTATAAGGATGTGTATTTCCCTGTATAAATCTTTGATGTGGTGCAGTCCCAATCTTCCTGCTGACATAAACTACACCCATATCTCAAGAGGTAAATAGAAAAAGATTTAATTGCTAAGCACGTAGATGAACAAACAAGCCTTATATCAAAAACACGATTTCAGGCCAAGAAAATGTTATTTTTCTTTTTTTTGTGGATTCTTTTTAGTCTTGACTTAATGTATTCCAAAATTTGTGGTTATTGTTAGGGACAATCATACTGATGGACAAATTAGTTTTACAAGCCTGATATATACAACACTAAATCGAATATCACGCAATAGAAAATGTAAGGCTTATCTTAATAGTCCTTTTACGTTACTTGTATTTTGACATCTATTAAGTCTTCCAGCTTTGTTAATATATATGTCTCTCTCTCTCTCTCTCTCTCTATATATATATATATGTATGTATATATATATATATATATATATATATATATATATATATACACTGTATATTGTGTATATTGCATTATTTATTGTGCATATTTTCTTAAAATTGCTTTATTATGCCATAATGTTAATTCAGTAATGTAGAAATTTCTGACAACATTCTAGTGCAGAAAGCACAATGTTGGAGTTAAAATCCTGAAGAAGGTTAATTCACTTGCTGACAGATGGATCTGCAATGCATTGCAAAGCAATGTTTACTTATTTGCTGTGAAAACAGCTTGCAGTGCAAATAATGCTTTTGTAGGCCCCTACAGCAGGAACAGAAAGAATGAAAAATAAATACAAAATGTCATGCATATTACTGAGATAAAAAAAGCACATGCTATTCATATTAAAATTATATTTTAATCAGCTGTAAATTTAACTTAATTAGTGAAAATATTTTGACTGCAGACCAAACCGCAACAACCTATTTCAGGTGCATGTGGAACCATAGCAACGGATGAATCCAGTATTTTTATTTCCTGGAGAATGTGTCAAAATCTGGGCTAGATCTATTAATAATTGATTCCAATGTCCCCTATAAAAGCATAATAAGGCCAAAGGGCTTAAAATTCAACTCAGTTTTAAAAGGCAATGGTTTGGGTGTGAAGCAATTAACACACTACAAACCACAAATAGATCACTAGTGACCTGTCACCACACGCAATGTGGCACAAACGGCTGACAATATGGAAAGACAAGTGTCCATTGTGGTGTATAGCTGTTATCTCACATCATAACACTGCAAATCCAGATGTGCTGAACCACTTGGTTAATCACATTCCAGAAAATCAATTGCTGTAAACCCTATGGTTACCAGTAGATTTTAGACTTAGGGTCTTGTCAACATCTTCTCTGTTCCCAAATAAAATTAATTATTTTATTTTTGTGAATAATCTGTGATGCTCTACCTATGCATACCTATTTTTCATGTTGGTACCACCCTAAGCTTCTGGTTGTCTAATCTATTACAGGTCAATGGGCCCCTTAATGCAACTAAGGGTCGTAAATGCTTAAACACAGAAAATTCAAACTTGTAAACAACCCATGAATGAAAACAGGTTTAAAAGACGCAAGTTTTACCTCAGGTGCTTTAAAAAAGGAACATATTTCCCAAGCCTCTTCTCGAGCAAAAACAAAACAAAAACATCTGCAACAGAACTGTACATTCCTGATACATGACTTCAATATAGAGCATGATTTTAATTAAAAATCATTTTCCCGACAAATTTTTGCAACACTCCCAAAACCAGATCCAAGACTTTACTTTTTATTGCGTGTTGGATTCTGCAGTGATTAGGTATCTTGAGAATTATTATTCCAGTCATTTTCAGCGCTATTATTTTAATACTGGGAACAAACAACAACGCCCCACACCTAAAAAAAAAAGCTATGGCTCTGTCTGACATTTTAATAAAAAGCTATTAAAATGTACTTTATAATGAATTGTTTGGTGGCCATCAGATGACATGTTCATGGATTTAGGTATAGGGAGTGATATGGTTGGTAAACAGAAGTCAAAGTTTCACATTGATTGGCCATCTGAGCCAATGTTTTTTTTGATTGATCTGAAATATTTTTGCTGAAACCAGTCAAAAATAAAACATTTTGGTAAATTTTGCTCGATTATGCAGTTTTTAGTAGGCTTGATGATACTGTAGGTGTTGTTGAAATGTTACCCATGTTACTCATATACTAGATTAATTATTTTGCTGAATTTGGCCGATGTGTACCAGCTGTTAGGAAGAACTGTTGAATTGCTGTGCTGTGAGGGGAAATGTCACACAAATCTATAGATACGTTTATTAATATTATAGGATTTTTTAAATTGATTTCTGTTCTGTGATGTGGTTTGTCTGTATATGTTTGATTATCAAGAAAGGGTTAGAATTATCACACAGTAAGAGTTTCTTCTAATAATTGGGTGGGCAATTATCCTGTGGCTTCTGTTTTTTGGGGTTGTTTTAGGGGAAGGTATGATTTATTCACTCTGTCAAGATATTGTAATGGGCTTTTACCAAGGGAATACACTGCCTGGGTTTTAGTTTTCCAGTTCTACTGTATTTTTTTGTGTGTCACAATGTTTTCTTTTTAATATTAAATGAATTATGGTTATTTACGTGTTAGCTAAATATTTTGACCTTTCTTTCCAAAATGTCATTTGTTTTATGCTTTTTATATATAGGAATAAGGATATCATTTTTTGTTTTAAATGGGCAAACGTAACGATAATGAGGGTAATTGTTAACTGTATATTTATTTTTTTTTTAAATAATGTCATTGACACGTAATACTGTGGATACAGACCTCATATTCATTCTTTGTTAACAACATCCCTTAGATAAATAGATACAATGGATACTCAATAACTCAAAGTGCTACCAGTAAAACTCTTGGGTTTTTTTCAAAATATAACTGTAACAGCTTATTTGTATCGTGATGCAGGGGGATATCTGGGCTTAGCATACTTTTAAATGCAGCACATATACTACAGGAAGGAATGTCATCAAAACAAATCCAATAGGTAATGCCTAGAGGTTTATATATGGTCTCGAATCACATAGAGTGAAGAAGGAATTACATATAATTTCTGGGTTTTTGAAGACCATACACGCCATACCCCCCCCCCCCCCCAAAGCTAAATAATAGATTTGTTAGCAATTGAAATTCACCATGGTGACACCACTAATAATCATGATTGGATGGAACTGATACATTTGTAATGCAAACTATGTAAACTCTGATTCGTTAGATCTATAAATTGCCTAAAAAGTATTTGCTGTCTGTAGATTTATGTGTTGATAAAAACTTCTCTTATGGCAAATAACTATTACAACAGGGCAGTGAATGGCTAGAGCCAATCTGATTGGAATGGGAATGCTTTGGTGTTTGTCCCAAATGGGACTAGCGATATAGCTGAGAAATGAGATAGATTCAGTGTTATACTATGTTAACTGTGAGTGTTTAATTGATACACAAATAATTTAAAGGAAAAGCCCAAGGCGATGTTTATAGTAGCAGTAGGGATGTGAATGATTTCACTTAGAAGGAGAAAGAAACAGTGATCACAACATTCTTTTTTACAGAAACAAAGAAAGCAATTAAAAAATAGAAAGTCAATTGAAACCGTATTTTTTTTTCCGTTTGAAAAAAAATTATTTTTAGGAGCCGTATCTTGTTGGGTTTCACTGTTTGGCCCCAAAATATAGAATCCCTCCAATTAGCTCCTAAAAAACAGACTTAAATCGAAATGAGGATCTGAGATGTAAGTTTATCCAAAGCAGTCTCATTTCAGTGCAAGAAGCCTTGTCTTGCCAAACCACTTCTGGTATTTGGAGAGCGGCAGTGACAGCATACCGTCTTGTTATTATTTATGCATAGAAAGCCAAACCAAATGCCTGGGTGGATCCCCCAAGATGTGGAGATAGTCGTTTTTTCCATCCACAGGACCCCATTTACATTTAAATGAACTTACTTTTTGTGAAAGGTTGGCTCCAAGCGGAATACCACCCCACCACAGACACTGCAATTAAATCACAATCACAACTATAGAAGCCACCAACATATTGCTAAATAAGGCTTAAGAACATTGCATGAAGTACATAAAAAGAAGTGGTATTGTAGGGGAATGCTGAAAAAACATAAAAGAGGTATTTTCCAAATGCATAATTTAGGGAGCCATTTAAAGTTATGTTAAGAGTTACTGTTCATTTTTTAATGCACTGGTTAAAATAACCACTGTCATTCGGTGAATCACTGCACATTTTCTTGATCACTCCCCATTCATTCCTTTATCATATATTTGAAAGCAAAATGTGAGACTGATTTCTACTTAGCCAAAAACTTTGGCTTCATAATTAGAACCATTTGTTGTACTGCCCACGCAATATATCTTATTATTGCTTTGTCTACTGTTTCCTATAAAGAGAGTATCGCTGCTTTCATTTGATCTGTGGTTTTCATGTGCTTATACATGTACGATGTTTACTTAACAACCAGAACAACATGTGCAAATATAATGAAAAGGGTGGGGGAGTAAGATGGAGCTAAGCTGCAAGATGGTACTTGTAGAGTTGGGTCAGACTGTAAAATACTTTTTGCTGACCACATACAGGCCTAAAAAAGCTACTAAAATGTATTTTGGTTAAAAGGAATACCCTGAAGGTGAGGATTGCCCACACCTTTCCACTGGCAGAAAGAGCATCGGTTTTGCTCATGGAAACCAAGCACGATGAGGCAGATTTATGAAACTGGGTACTCTCCCATTAGTGCATTTTTAATGAAATTGTTAATGAAATTGTCATATCCCACCCGCTATTAATAACATCAACCAATCAGGTTTTAGATTTTTACTGGTTTACTAAATTTAGGTAACATCAGATTGTTTGATGCAGTTTAATAGCATGGGCAAACTATCACACCTTTTGTTGCTTTAGCAACTTAGAGGCAGATTCAATATACATAAAATAAGGGTAAAACCAACTATAACCCGATATCATATAGGGTCAATGTGGTTTGTACATTGATTTTAGAGCACTTTTTAGTTTTGAGTAGTTGGATTGGGTCTTTAAACCCACGCAACCCTCAGCTTCTTACCTTTACACGACCCCGTGATGCAATACCTGCTGTAATCTCCTTTATGCCCGGTATTGTATAGTGGGATTGTGCTAAGGTAATGCGAAATTTTGGATGATTTGAAAAATGACAAAAATGCTTGCCATCTTATCTAAATAAGGAGTCCTATTCCTAAAACATTAACGGGGGAGATATAATACAGTATATATAACACTGTGGGGTAAAATAGAGTTAAACCCACGCTCTCTAAAGTAATATCGGGTGAGTGTGGGTTTAACTCCATTTTACCAGGGCCTGCGCCATTTTCTTTTAACGGAACAGGCAACAAATGTAATACCCCTTAGCGTTTGTTTTTGCGCTACACAAGAGCTTTGGAATATAGGCATTACCCTCCACGCTCTTTACCTGATGGCTTCCCGCGATGTATTAACTCACGTTAAGTGATTAGTGCATAATGAGAACACGGAAGGAAGAGGAGCGTGGAGGGTAAGTATTACCCCATATCACTCTGTAAGCTTTATTGCTACACTAATGCCATTTGATTGATTTACATTGTGATTGATTTGTTTGTGTAAAATGATTGACCGTCAATTAAAAATGAAAAACAGTGATTGAGTAGCTCTGAACTACCACCAGCCTAGGGGTAAATGAAATAGCAGTTTCTTACATCATTTATTAACTCTGTACATGAAAGTTTAGACTAGCAGTTCAGCAACAGCTGTTCTCTGGAATGTAACAAAGCCATTGATCTAACCAACCTCCAGACACAAGAGCTGCATGCAAACGTAAATACCAAAGAAGACTCATGAAACGATCAATAACTGCAGATAGGACTTACTGTGTAATGTGAAATATATGTATAGATATAATGTTTGCTGTATTTATTGCTATTTCATCCTCTTAGAGCAATATTTGTTTACAGTTGATTATTAACATCTGCCTTCGCATACAGGAGCCGAAGGCTGAAAAGTCATACACCCTCTAACATGACCCGTAGTTAGACAGAAAACAGTTTTGCTTGTCACTGCTTGGCTTCCTGTCTGTAACCTCTGAAAAGCACTGGAGGCCAGGGTTAATGGCCTTTCCAATCTCTGTGATAAGAATTCATTTTGTTCTATTACCAGCAGTTATCTGAGGAGCCTGCCACATCACTTCAGCAGGATTTAGTCAGTGAAAGGATCTAATGAAGTAACCAGCTGAAGCTCCATTTTCCCAAGTCAACTCTATCAGCCAAATAATATCTATCAGTCGCATCTTAGGTCCTTCCCCAGATTTAGCACAATTTACACCGTATGCAGATGTACTAGTGGCATTCTCTTTCAACTTCTCCATTGATTTGGATTTTTATAACAAAAAATAGAATGCAATGTTTTCTCCAGACAATGCATTAAGAGGACAATAATGGCGCATTAAAGAAGAGAGATGATTTGTGGAACAGCTCAAAGAATTTGTGTTAATGGCAAGAACAAAAAAAATAAAAATAAAAACCTGAGATGTGCAGATTGCCCGGTATTGTGGTCAGGGCTGCCAATGCTAGACAGAACTATTCTTTCCCAAATGTATTTTTAATGTGTTTTGTTTATTGTTGCAAGCCAAGAATGATCAAATGTCATAAACAGGCCTAATTACAGGATTTTGTGTTGGATGGCCATTTAAAAACATGACTATGGGTATATATTTAGACTTTGGTCAGATGCCTGTTCATATAATTGTAGCCGTTCTTTTTTTGTAACTGTTTATTTATTGACATTGATGCTAAGGAAAAGTTAATGACAAAATTAGGTGGTTATTTTATTTCATGAAACAGATGAGTATGGTAAAAGCAGAACAGGAGCAAGCAACTACATCTCTAGCATCTCTAGGTGATCTACAGCTAGAATTCCAATGTACCATCTTCTTCCAGAAGGTGGCAGAACTTAAAGTAATCAAGCAATTAACATTATATATTATATTATTATTATTGTGGATTTATATAGCGCCAACATCTACATACACATCAGGACCTGCCCTGAAGAGCTTACAATCTAAGCACATTTATTTGAAACATACAACCTATCAATATGTCTTTATGATTGTGGGGGAAACCAGAGTGCCTGGAGGAAACCCACGCAAGCACGGGGAGAACATACAAACTCCTTGCAGATGTGTCCAAGGATGGATTTTAGTGCTGCAAGGCATCAGTGTTAACCACTATGCCACTGTGCTCAGTGATATTTTAGGTATTACTCATTAAAATGACATGAAGATACAGACAAATTGGGAGGGATATAGACTATTGAATTTCGCTAGCTTGAGTAAAATCCTCTGATTCCAGCTATACTGTTGTATTATAGCTATGATGGACTACCCACGATTACTGTACTTAAAGGACAATTATACTCACCTTTTCCCCGATCCACTGCAGCATAGTACCCAGGGTGAGGACCTAAAATCGCTAAGTCCTCACCCTGGGTTCTTTCTCTAACTCCTGCACTACTTACCGCAAATCTGCTTCGGCGATCCAGACTGTTCCACCTCTCTCCTACTGTCAGTGACAGTCGCGAGGCAGCCAATTGGAAGACACGCCTCCTTGCAGAGCGTATCTTCCTATTGGCTGCCTCGCGATCTGTCATTGAAGCAGGAAGAGCGGAGGAACGAAGCGATCGGCGAAGCAGATTTGGGGTAAGTAGTGCAGGAGTTAGAGAAAGAACCCAGGGTGAGGACTTAGCGATTTTAGGTCCTCACCCTGGGTACTATGCAGCTATGGAGGAAGAGGAGCGAGGGTGAGGTGAGTATACTTGTCCTTTAAATAACTTTATGTAGCCTTCTATTTATGGATTAAGTTATTTAGGCCACATCTCTCTCTGAATAATACCTACTCTCCTCCTATATTTTGCCATGTGTTTTGTTTAAGATAAGATCAAGTTACTTTTCAAGATTAGTAACCAGGGACCCATTATAGCTAATATCAGGGCATATCATTTATTTTCACTAAAGAAATGCTGGGCCAACAATTTATAGAAATGGCCATAGGCCATAGGCTGGGTGCACACAGTAACGATAAAGTCCCGATATCGTCGGATCTGGCAGCATAGAGGCTTTATCATCGGTGTGTGTAGCTCTTTTTCTGAATGAGCGCTCGGCCACGGTCGGCCTTGCGGTCGTTGAAAAAAGACCTAAAATTTCTCTTGAATGTAGTAGTCTCTTATTAGGGGAGTAGTCGTGGGAAACATGCAGTTCTGAACAATATCTTGCAGATCCTGTCTGCCATCTTTCAAACATCTTTGCTGTGTGTACCCAGTTTTAGTCTGAGATTTTAAAAAAAAAATGCAGTTTAGCAAACAGCCGTAACAACATATTTTTCATACTTTTCAGAAAAAAGAGCAGTATTTTTTCATCCCAATGACCTTAATCTGCCAATTCAGCATTTTGTCTGTGTATAAATAAATGCAACCGAAATATTGATTTCCTATTTGCATGACCCCTAGTAGAGACTCTTCTGGTCTCTTCTACAGCCAATCTGTAGAAATGACGGTTAGGAACATTCCAAGGATGTGGTGCATCCTGGGAAGAAGAAGGACCGTCAGAACCTGAAATGTCAGCTCACTAATGTCAACAGCAGGGAACAGCAAAGGGTATGAAATCAACTGATTTTTCAAAATGGGAGAGAATATGTAGAATAACAAAGAAGGCATTACACAAACTAACCATTTAACAAATATTTATAATTTCCACTGAACTTTCCCTTTAATGGAGCATGCTCAAAGTCCGCACAGGAGCAAGCCACACATGATATGATCAATAAGCCCACCATTGTGTTCCTAAATGACTACACTGGTATTTCAAAACATAAAATAATAACATGCCCGCAGAAAAGACCATTAAAAACCTGCCGTATCTGTAATAACAGATAATGCAATATTAATAAATGACCCCTATATTACTAGTTTAACCCTAGTCTAAATCGCAAATAGTGCATGTAGTAGACGTACACATCCTTTCGTAGTCTCTATACATTTATTTGGCTCATAGATGTGAAGCCACTGCATTTGCAATAGGTAGCTTTTACTATCTTTCTCAAGGTGTTAGGTTTTTCACTAGACCATAGTTCTTGGCATTAACTGTTTATTGTTATGAAACTTGGCTTGTTATAGACAGGATGGGACTGCATTCTTTTCTTTTCCAAGAAAGAAGTAAAGAAGGTCACATAAATACCAGAAATCAAGTGTCTCTGTGTAAAGTTTTTTTTTTTCAACTCAATTGCTCAGGTACTTGTTTTTGGGTGATTTCCCCCCACAACTTCCCCTTTTTGTCCCTCTATAAAAGCAAATGGGTTAATATTGCCTGCATCTGTTCGAAGTATATTTTTTATATGTCTGCATTTGTTCCAGCTTACCATTGTTGGCAGTATACTGTAGGAAAACCATGTTACAGCTGCCTCCTGTTTGCTGCTTATGTTGAAAGCCACATGTAGCCAAGTTTACTTTATTGGGTTAATTATGATGACTCTCATAAAAGGAAATTTGTATCCTTTCAACTCAACTGCCCTCTTTGTCAATTTGAAAGGTAAATAAAGCAAGGTACTTTTTTCCCTTTAGGTTTCCTCGCAGACAAATGATATATACAGGAAGCAAAAAAATACAATTCATTGGTGACCCCCCAACTGGATAAACTTGTGAGTATGCACCCGATATCTAACTGCATTAAAAGCTAAAACATGCTAAATGATGGCTGCATATAAAACCATGAGTAATGATTAGAGCCTTGCACATACACCTCTACAAATCTAATATACACTTTATTCTTCTAATGCCCCCTTACTGATATTTCATTTTAACTCCTATGCAATCTATTTACTCACAAACATATCTTTTATTTTTATGTCTAAGGCTCAAAAATATTAGATATACAGTTAAATATGCTGCAATGGGCAAAGGTTTTAAATGCATGCACACATTTGTAGTCTGTGTGATATGTCTATGCAGTGTGTGTGCCAAGAGATAAGGAAGAGCCTGGAAGGCATTTAGGGAAAATGTGGAGGTTTTTATAGAACTGATTGTGGACTATTGATTGAATTTAAGCAAATTTGTCACCAAAAAGAAAGAAAAAGAGAGGGGAGAATCAGCTGTTAACAATTTCAGTAGAAAAGGATGATCAATATTTAAATGACTGTCTTCATTGATTTAAAATTAACTTTCAATTAAGAGATCCATAGGACTCTTAGCTGCGACACTTACCCATTGAAGAGAAAATAAAGGTACATTTATCGATAGCAGTGACTGGTAACTCATTGATTCAGTCATTTGCACATGGATTCATTAGCATTGTTCTGCTACATGATCTTCACAACTTCCTCCACTTTAGGGTTACAGAATAAACAATGGTTGCCTATCTCTGCCATAGACTATTCAATGTACGGTACCTACCAATGTCCTTCAACATTCCGACAACTGTCTGGGCTGATCATTTTGCAAAGGACATTATGCTGTAGTGTCAAAGACAAATTAATTGGTGTGGGAACGTCCGCATTTAGTATCATGGACTGCCTGGTATCCAGATTGGTTTGAACTTCGAATTGATCCAATATCATCATATGCCTATCTATCTGCCAACAACACATTGTAGTGATACAACAAACATCTCTCCTAATTTGCTGATTAGTAAAAAATGTCTATATATTTCTTCTGAATTAGACAAGAATGATTAGTAGTGATAACTACCATTAAAGTATAGATATAGTAAGTTTCCTGTGTGATCTTGTTTAATCTATTTTGGGTGATCTCACATAAAAAAACAACTACTAGAGTTTTATGGACGTCAGCTGGTAGCATGCTCTTTGCTATGTATACCCAGAAGCATTTTATTCACAGAGATGGAAACTTGTCTGTGTATGATTTTTGGCCTTTATTAAACAAGTAGGATACAAGATTAGGTCTGCACACAAAAACCTTCATGCTAAGTGCGTAGTAGTAGTAGTAGCTGAATCCACAATAATACATATAGTCCAAGATTCCACCACACACCAGTCTTTCGGTGTCTGTGTGATACCTTTCTCAAGATGCAATACACATTTATCCAATAAATAATTATTGTTTGAGACTGATGTGTGGTGGAATCTTGGACTATCTTTATAAAACGTGATGACTTAAGCCCAGCTTCTAAAGCAATTGTTCTATCTTGCTATAATGCCTCCTTGTACAATGGAGAGCTACTAGAACCATTATTACCCTGCTTTTGGTAAGACTTCTCTATAGATTTGTCTACAGACATACATTTTGCATGCTACCACCGATGAACAATTGGCCGACCGAACAGCTGTACCATATGTATGGCTGCTCGGTCAGGCACCGTTTGTTGATCCACCAGCTTGGCCCACCAATGATGCGTGACTGAACAGCCATACACGTACGATTATTGTCTAAATATATACCTGCTTGAAATCAATAAAATATTTCCCTTTTGAAAGCTCTCCCCTTTTACTACCAATTTTACTCTCCACTGTCTTTAGCACACATTTGTAGTGTATGGCTATTCATGTGATCTGGTTGGGTTGGAAAAACCTATAATTGGTATTGGACCTTTCTCCATTTGGCAGTTCATTGGGTCCCACATATCAGGGAGTCCATACATTAACACATTAATTACAGGCTAATTCAATAAAAGGTGCAATAATTTGCCAGAGCTGTTAATTTGTCCCCACCAATCAAATGTTACATTTTACTGGTATACTACAATTAGAAAACATTTGATAGCATCAGATTGGTTACTGCACATTTAAGAACACAGGCCCTTATATAGTCATTTGGAAATGTGTAGCTTTTACGTGACTGCAGTTTTAGATAGTGATGCTGCATTCACCAGCAAAACTAATATGGATAGAAAAAGCTATTCTTACTCACAATCAACAACAGTAGGTTTAATTTACTATTTATGAAATGGATACAAAAATCATATGTCACACTTGCATCTGATGCTTGCTTCTCATGCCTCATTTTACTTCAGGGATTGTTATTAGAGAAAATAGTTGCCCAGGATTGTCTGCTCAGTGAAATGAGGATGCCCTAAGCTGACCCTTTCATTACCTATTCATATGCTATCATGCAGCTCTAGAAAGGAGAATACAAGAAGTCTAATTAAATTAACCTCTTCATTTCTGGAAAGGCCACTGTCCTTCCTCTAAGTATTGTACTGTCATCTGATTCAAAGAAGGAACCATTTACCAATTTATTCTACATATAAAAAAATATATAAATGCCTTCTAATAATAATAAAGCAGAGGTTGTCTTTTACAGAGAGCTATTAAATCCTCAAAAACACAAGACCTTGTTCCTTCATCAGCATAAAAGTGTAAAGCATGCTTTGATGATTTATTTCCCTATAGTGGTATATACATATATTATGAAGGAATCGTACATACACAATTTTTACCATTATTACTTTTTTCATAGTTTTTTCAAATTGTCAATTAAAGAAAGAAGGGTAGAGTACAGGATGTGTTATCTACGTGTGAACAAGCTAGTAGCACCAGGCATTCATTTGGCTGCTGAAAGACGCATAGAAGAGGAGGAGACAGAGCAGCAGTCAGAGAAATAACAGTATGAGGGTATGAAGTCTCTCATAGACAGCAGGAGGCCACAACACAATAGCAGCTTTAAATGACACATAGTACAGTACCTTCTCTGAGCAGCAGGACAGAACACAAGCCTCTGATGATTGCAGACCCAAAACAGTCTACCAGGCCTATTGATTCCCTGGGCTTCGTGGGACCAACTCCTCCAAATCCAATGGGGCTCTGCAGCTTCTCTCTCCCCACTCTAAATGCAGCTTTTCTCCAGGATCCCTTTGATTTCCCTACAGGAAAGGGAATTCCCTCCCCCGTTAATTGGGTCTTACCTCACAATCAACTCCCAGGGTGTGCAAGTTTATCTTATAGCATAGGATCTGCTAAAATAGAAGGATGGGAATGATTAAGCTCCCATTTTAAATATCACCCAGGGTGGAAATTGTTCACTCTTGCAGAACCACAGTGACTGCTGGGTAGTTGAACAATGAAAAGATAAAGGGAAGGGTAATGTTTCTTGAGGCACGGAATCTTCCGTCACACATATTCTTACACTCACATATATTTGTATTTATGCAGAGAAATGTTTTTCACAATGTACCTACTGGCGCCATAAGTTCTTCCCTGGACTCAATCTGTTATACTATTATATCATACAATACAAGGAATGCACCCTTGTGGAGGATTCAGTTCCATAATAAGTAGTGTGAATGGCCTCTCCTGGACTGATGAGGTGAATGAAGTTTTTAACTTTGTTATATTGTTCAGAAGGCCTTCTTATTATTTTTGCTATTTGAAACATAACGTAAAACATGAAGCAAAGTAAACATTTACAAGGAATTCTGGGATGTAAATGGGTTAACAGAAAGGGATTCCCTAACTCCCCCTTTTTTTCTTTAGGAACTGAATGAGTAAACCCTCTTCACCTGTTTTTACATCAATGCCCTGGAGATTCCATCAGCAAAATCAATGTATGCATGTTCAGAGCAGTTTTCAGGGTTTTGTGAGACAAATTTTTCAAATGGGAACTAGTTTAATGCTATTGAGCTGTGCTTCGATCTGACAGAGTGAGTGAATAACGCAGAAACAGTTCACTTACCACTGCTCACACTACAGGAGACTGGAATCGGGCACTGTTCTAAACATCCGTAGCTGTGTAATTGAACAGAAAGCTATGGTGCTACCCAGCCTAAATCTAACACCCTACGGTGGGCTGTTACAACAAAAAAGAGATCAAAATGTAAAGAAATGCCATTAGCTAATTTCATTTTGTACAGAAGAGATGTGAATACAAATCAATCATCGCTTTCCTTCTACTCCATGCCAGACTGAACTAAACAGAGCTACTGTTTCAAATCTATACTAGATTAGGACCTCATTTATTAACCAAGATGTTTAATAAATAACATTTTAATACCCAGTGTTTTAAAAAAGGGTAAGTACACAAAATCAGTACTTGTTATAGTACAAAATATATACATACTAACCTCATATTAACACCCCAGGAATCAACACAGGAACAAGACTTTTTAAGATCCACTTTCTAATCTGTAAGATTATTTACATATTTATGCATTTTCCCTATTCATTTGCCTGTGTCCTGTATGTATTGTTAGAATGTGCATTACTATCTACCTAAGATTTGCTATATAGTTAAACAAAAGTCATATATACCACAAATACTGC
Organism: Hymenochirus boettgeri; assembly: GCA_019447015.1. Taxonomy (NCBI): domain Eukaryota; kingdom Metazoa; phylum Chordata; class Amphibia; order Anura; family Pipidae; genus Hymenochirus; species Hymenochirus boettgeri. The sequence continues at coordinate 231,831,127 of CM033474.1, read as the reverse complement.
AAGAATTATTGTAGGAGCTTTCATCAGATGGCAGCCCTCTGTATGGTCAACTGTTGTAAATTGATTAGCCAATAAAAAAAACCTCAAGAATCTTGGTGACTCCAATTTGTCACGCACAAGCTGTGACTGGACAAGTTAGAACAGCGTTTAAGCCTCCATGTTGTTTCATTAATAATCCTTTGTTTGATCCATTGATTGTTATAAGTATAACTTTACAAACTGCCGCACGGCCATACGTTTCAATATTTGACCAATGCAGGTGGGTACTCCCCTTTCTTGTCTACATTGCCCAATTACATCTATGCCACACTTTCTTTAGCCAATGAAACTAGAATCTATGTGTAGTTATAACTAAACCTGACTATGGCAATACTGCTTTGCCCTTCATGTGCAACCATGAAAATCATACACTAGAGCAAGAATATCAACATGCAACTGGCTCAATCTAAAACATTTTCTAAAACAGGCTGGACCCTTATTGTTGTGGTCAATTTATAAAGAATAACCTTGCACTAGACTTAAAGTCATCCTAGGGACTATAAAGCATTAAGAGATAGATCGTGTATAACAGGATTATCTCTTTTGTTTTTAATTTCTATACCCAAGGCACAGGAGGGCAAATCATTTGCTTACATCATCTGAAAATTCAGAAGAGATTAAGAAAAAGAAAGGGAACACTATGACACCGTATCAAAGCAAGTCCTTGGTGAGAACAATAGACACGGTAGAACTTTTTGTTGGTGAACAATAGAATAAATACTTGTTTGTGTTTTGTAAATGAGTTTTCCCCACAACACACATGAAAAGAAACACAAAACAGATGCTTCTGTTGTAACCAATATAGGAGGGGTTGGACAATTAATCACATTTCTTGTTGCAAGGCATGTTGAACGGGAGTACATGAGTTATTTAGTAACCAAATCTTATTAAAAACAACAGGGATTTTGTCTTTGATGAATATAGTGTGGAACATTGCAATGGGGGAAAGGCTGAAATAATATTAACCGTAATGTTTAACTGTAATGGGAGAGAAGTACTTAAAATGCATGCAAACTGCATCTCATGTTAAATTAATTACCAGGGATCTTAATTAATTATTTATTACCCAAATTGCAGACACTCCCAATAAGATGTCAGAAGAAGATTTATACTACTGATTTCTTGTTAAATGAGCAATGCCATGTACTTGTATGAGAAGTATATACAGTATCTATCTATCTATCTGTCTGTCTGTCTATCCTACCCTATCTATTTATCTGTCTGTCTGTCTATGTATCTGTTTGTCTGTCTATCTTTATTAATATATATTTGTCTGTCTGACTTTCTATGTATCCATCCATCTATTTGTCTATCCTACCCTATCTATTTGTCTGTCTGTCTGTGTATCAGTTTGTCTGTCTGTCTCTTTATTAGTATATATTTATCTGTCTTTCTATGCATCAATCCATCTGTCCACCTATCTGTCTTCCCATCTATCCATCTATCTAATCTGTCTTTATATGTATATATTTTTGCCTTTAGCTTTCAAAATGCATGTTGTAAATGTCTGTACTCGAATTGTCTAAAGAACATTAAAGCCAGCAAAACAAGCCTGTATTTCAGCTAAAAATTGCTCTGCTTCTACCCCTGTATTGAAACTTGATAACTGTTGGTTATAAAATTCCTTTGATTTTCTGTAGGTAATAAAATACTTTGGCAATTACGATTGACAGTTCTGGATAATCCTGAAGGCTGCCTTGCCTTCAGATGAGTGTTACAAATCACTCCAGTGAAAGAAGGGAGAACAGCACCAGGCAAGCAGACAGGTTTCAATTTCACATTGCTGATTATCTCATTCACCATTCTATGCATGCCTAAATCTAAGAATCCCTCAAGCAGCTATATGGACTTCTACTTTTAAAATGCCTATTACGCTTTCATACTTTTTTGCTGCTTCCTGAAGAGTGCCATTTCGCCAAGCTTAAATAGCAGAAAATTGCACTTCTTTTTCTCTGCCCATCTCTTCAATCTCTATTAACCTGCAGAAGAACAAAGCAGTATGATGGTCCAGCTATATCTTGTAAAATATGACTGAAGTTGTCTTACATTTACTGATACTGTTCTTTTTCCCTCTGAATAATATTATAAATTATAGCTGGAACAAAATGGAGCCGTGCTTTTCAGCATAGTGACTCGTGATGTCTGGAGTACCGTACTTGAAACTATAGGGGGCAGCGTGCCCTTCAGCTGCAAAGGGTTAATGCTTCTCGCTTGCAGTGAATGTGGCAACATTCCAGAAAACCAACAGGTGCACAGTGAATTGAGCTTTGTATACGTGAAACTTTCCTAACCTCCTCCCCATGGGAGAGATCAACCATAGCTAACCAAATATAAACAATTATGCAGTGGCTGTCTGTATTTAATGCCGTTCTGTGCATCTCCTGAATTTCCACTCTCTGTTCAATCACTTTACCTGAAATGAAAATGACATTTCTATTTCATGCAAAAGCAGATATGCTATGCTGGTCACTATGAACTTATCCTTGTAGAAGCTCACTATAATTGCCAAAGGAGATGTCCTAACTATGGATTTTCTGCCTTTATTGATTTTTACAGTCAGTAGCAGTAAGAAGGGAAAGGTAGAATCCGTGTGATATACAGGTAGCGTTTTTGTTATAATTTAAATGTATTTGCCTTGCACATTACAAAATGGAGAGCCATGATGCAAAATTCCCATCATACTCGGTCTAACACATATTAAATAGGAAATAAAGTGCTGAGCAAAACTCTAAGATGGGAAAGTTGTGTAAATTGCAGGAACTGCATGGGTTTTGAAGTCACCCACACGGCTGCCATTTTAATGTCACATTTGCTACAGTTTTTATGACTTATTTTAATGCCCACCACATAGCTGGTGTTAAAGTCATGCAGCAGTTAGAAGAAATAATAATAATATTACGTGATGTTGAACCAGTGCTAAATACCCATGAGGAGGGTCATTAGGGTTATTTAGCCCCAAAATAGATCCTAGATTTCCTTGATTAGTTTCCATGACTTTTTGGCTATAGGAATGTATAGTACTGACAGTCATATTTCTATTTCAACAATACCACTTAGGCCTGTTTAATGGTGTAAGGTAAAGGAGGCAAATCAAAAACTACACTGATGTGGTTGAAAGGCCTAAAGGTGGCCATACATATGAACGATAATGGGTAAAGCTCGTTGTTCCACAACAGGCTTGCCCATTATCATTCAAGAGTGTGGGCTTTTCCCGACCAACCATAGTGCCGACGAACGACCATAGTCCCCACTACAGTTGGTCGGGAAAGATGGAAAATGTCTGTCTGTCGTTATCGTAAAGGGAGTTGATATGATTGCACCGTGTATGGCCGCACAACCGGCCGATCCCCATACCGCGTAAGGGGATCGGTCGGGTATGTGTATGCGGTTCCCACAGCATGTGTGCCGACAGATACCAATGTGGTCTGTCGGTACACATGCTGTACAAATCGCATGTGTATGGCCACCTTTACATGTAACTAATCCTCCCCACCCCTATGATAATGTTATTTGAACACACACTGTATGAGGCCCTGAAATGTGCTTTGATAATCTCGATTTACTTAAAAAATGTGCTATTTTAAGTCATGACTAATATCCAGCGGTAGTTATAATCAAAGGAACATGACAAATAAATAAATAAAACAAAAGTACAAGAAACGGTGCAGAATTATCATGTACTTTGTTACTTTGTGGGATTTTTTCCTTTTTTTTAGTAGTGGATTATACATGGTCACTGCATGTACAGCAGGCTGTCTGCACAGTATGAATATTTGTGGAACTCTATTAGTTCTTTGTTTTAAGCTCTATTATCTGGTCAGTCTTTGCCAATTATGTTAAAACATTTATGCATGTTAATGGTACATAAAATGCCCCATCCCCATCAGTTGAAATGAGATGTTTTACTGTTAAAAGATAAAAGAATGTTTTCAGAAATGACAATTGCTGGTTGGCCATCGATTTGGAGCTTTAATCTCATAGTCTGCTCAAATTTCCCATTATGTCTCGCAGGGGCTTAGAGGATAGAAAGGCCGAGGTATGGCCTTCAACAAAAGTGAAGGGGGGTTAGGGCATTACAAAACACAGCTGTTGCTTGCAAACTGAAAATGTTAGAAAAACTCAATGGATGATTTTTTTTTCACTTTGGAAAACCTAATGAAAAACTTAAAGTGTTTTGCATGCTTTATATAAACAGCGCACTTAAGTTTTATAATCTAGTACATCTTATTAAGCGTGAAGTCTGCAGATCCCTAAATTATTCATAACATGATCCAGACTGATTAAGATTGGCTTGTTAAGGAGCACAAGAAGCAATTAAACTGACAAAGCAGTAAGGCCTTGATGTATACATTTATTATCACAAGAATACCCAAAGTGAATGCCCTTATTAAGCAATGAATTTCACCTCACTGGCCTTCTACCACTACTGCCATAGGCACAGAAAGCAAGGAACAACATGTCAAAAGCTAACTCCGAGGAAATGCCTATCTTCAAGTGAAACCGATTTTGTAATGAACCTTTCAGTTCACTCCTGAGGTAATAAATCCTGACTGGTGCATTAATTACTTGATAACATCCCATCAAAATGCAAATGCAGCACTTGACCCACAGGAATGGCTTACTAGCTGTTAACTCTTCGGGGTATACATAAATCGTCTGTTTTCTTTTATCAAACAGGGCATTTATTTTCGTATTGCTAGAGTGTTTATCACTTTTGCCATGCGGCACCATTAAAAGGCCTGACACTATCATTTGCAAGAGGCCTTCACCTTAGGAGACCATTCCTAACCCTATTACTCCATTGACTGAACATTACAGGCTTGGTTTCACGCCACTCTCAGCTGGGCGGATGCTTCGCATCACATGAAATAGATGTCATGGTGTCTGAAACAAAGGCTGCTCAACTTTCAAAAGTGAGGAGCCCTAATCTTTCGTTGTAGCAAAACGTACAGAACAATTACAGCACAAAATCGACTCAACAAAGTGCGCCGGAGACTACATAGTTATACACACTGCAGTTTTCATATCTTCAATTAAATCTCAAGCGCATTTCTAATTTAGTTGGTGACAGAGATTTACCAATATAATATACATTTACTGATTTATTCAATAAAAGTTCTTCTCGTTTAAAATGGTGCTAATTTTGCCCCAACCAATCAGATGTTAGCTTTCAAATGTTAAATAAGATCTGATTTGTTGGGGCAAAATTAGCCCCATTTTTAACATTAAGAACTTTTATTGAATCTCCCTGATTGTGCATTCTTAAATAAAATAAAATACCAGTGTAGTTAACTGTGGAGTTCTGAGAGTGTGACACAAGGGGATTTCCCACCCCCCACCCCCAATATTTTGTATTAACAGGCCTCGTCGCACATCTCCCAAGATGCCGTTCTGATGATTGTCAGTCATGTTGTAAACATTGCTTGATATATTTTTTACCCTCAAAACTAAAAACACTCTTCTACTTCAGAAGTGCATAACATCAAAGAAAACCTGTGTTCCTGCACTAGGGTCAACCTGGCTTTTTTGTGTTATATGTGTTTAAGTCTTGGTAGAATTCTTAATTCCAGCTGCTAGGCAACCATGCAGGTGAGAAAACATAATGTTTGGTCTGTTCCATTTTTGATCTCACACACTGGCCTAATGTCTTCAGAAATGGACCATGCAATGCATGCACTGATAATTCACCGCTATGTTTTCTAGAGGCGAGGTCAGGAGAAAATTAATTGATGCTGAAAATAATGACAGAAGGAGACGAACCACTGAGACTTGGTGTGACTGGCATGTGATAATGTTAGCAAGAATCTCAGCGTGTGGCTGGACAGTGTGATGAAAAATATACTTCATGTGAGGAAAAAAACAAGTTTCAGAATGTAATTAGTTTTTGACACTTTTTCATAAGTTATTATCTTTTCATTTGGAACATAGCCTTGGGACATCAATACACAAGAAAAAAAAAAAAAAGACATTCTTATTGTAGTTATAAAAAAAAAAAAAAAAAAGATGGCGTTATATTACATTTCTGTACTCTTAAAATAACAAAATGACCACTGCAGCCTAAGGTGTAGAAGTTGGTGATGAAAGAGGAATGTAAAATGTGGCCACCGACGCATTATTAGTTTCCAGTTGATATAATTATTTTGGCTGCTGATGATTATGCAGCTTTCTTTCAAAATGACAGCTAAGGCCACAAAATAAAAAAAATGTAAAATAAAATGGCAATAATCTTACATTGTTGACACCTTAGAGTTTTCTTTACAACAAAACATGATTCCCCCCCCAAAGGGTTTTTACCTAAAAGTAACCCCCACTGATTACTAAATAACATTGATGAGTTCCTTTGTCTATTTTATTTTTGTAAATAAATATGCTTGCCCTGAGCATTGAATTTCATAAACTACTAACCCTCATGGTTGATGAATCATCCTTATTTTATTCAGTGCTGTCTGATGAAGGACCAAGATAAAATATTCTATCCACTAAGCTATTCAGCACAATTTATCATCAGCGGCTCACTAGTCCAGGGATAATACCCAGCTTGCAGATTGTAATGATCAGATTCTGTTTTTATTTCAAACAAGAACGATACGAATACCAGGGTTTTTAATTTACATACATTAGCAAGGTTCAAATGTGGCAATAGCTACAAGCAAATTCACTTGCAAGTTGAATGCTTGCCTTGCATAATGGCTTCCCTTTAGCAATTACACACCAGTAAAGTACCCAGATAAAATGAAAACAAAGAGTGTCAAAAAAAAAAAAAAATCACTATAGAAGCCCCCATAGTGTGACCTGGGATAATTACTAAACCACTGTGAAGGTTGCATTTTTATATCTGTTTTATTAATGATTTTTCTGTCCCCTATTCTCTACTGAATTCTTAAAGCAATCTGTTTGTGTTGCCCATTTGAGCTGCCTCGTTCAAATTTATTTAGTATTTTTAAAGGTTTGCATTTAGAAGGACTAAACCAGGTGCAAAAGTTTACCTGTGCAATGAATTTGTTGCAACCAATATGATGATTAGCTAATATGGTAGGTTGCTGCAAATTAATAGCACTGGCAACGTTTTGCACCTCTTATTGCATAATTACCATCCTCTAGTATTGTCGACCAGAAACTGAGTGGGAGATTTACCCATATCCGATATTACTCTGGGTAAATCTCCTGTACGTGATTCAATATTGGGTGTGTGCCTCCCAGCTAATGTGAAAATTGTGTAGCCACTAGCGTGAATTTTAATGCCAGCTATTAGCTGGTGCTAAAATGGCACTTTAAAATGGTGCAAAAGCAATATAGAATCACGTGCAATCATTTTGCAATACCCGCACAATGAAGGAGTTCTGTAATGTAATATAGGTTAGCGCGAATTTAAGCTTGAGGCTACACTGAGAGGTTTTAACACGCAGTCCAATTGCCCGTTAAAAAGCGCACACTAGTCAAGCAATTGGCGTGGCCACATTAGGTGTGCTTCCGTGTGTTGCGCTGTGATTCGCTAATGGGAGCACATGCTATCTGCATTTTTTACGCAACCGCGTGCACTCCAAACGCGCAACATTATGCAATTGCAGTGCACGGCAACACTCACTCTTGCACCAGAAATGCATTCTTCCTGTGCACTAGGTCTCGTTGTAGTGTGGCCTCAGCCTAACTTCTTCCAATAATACACACCCCTGGACAAATGAACCTGTAAGAGTTTAGAGAGGCCATACATTGATATTTGTTAAAATGATAAAGGGATAATGCTGGTAACTACCTTAATAGCATGAAAATTTCAACAAATTACGACTATCTGAACATTTAGTAAAACCATCGGACTACTAATAAAATACCTCTTACAGCTACATCTCTTTTATACTGACCACAGTATTGAGCCTGAATTCCCTGCAGCATCATTACTGGACATTTTCTGCCACCTTTCTAAATCTGAAAAGCTTCCTACATTTAGTGAAGATTAGGTAATGCTACAAGCAATCAATAACGGCTATCAATTCCATACCATGTTCACAGGAGCAAGGTGATTTGAACAGGCGGGAAGGATGGAAAAATATGCCTCACACCACCAACAGTTTTCTCTTGTGTTAAGGCTCAATTTTCCCCTTTAATTGTTGTCTTTAACCCCACGTAGGATGGGGCAATGTAAATATATTTCACAGGAGCCAGTTAATATAACTTTTTTTTAAGGAATCGCTCCTGGCAGGCATAATCCAAATTGACTGGTCTAGTTGTTGCAGAATTAGAGCACTGGTTTATCCTCTAAAGGATAGCTTAAACAAACAAAAACTGGGAATTGTATCTCCACAACAGAAGGCCCACCATTTTGATTCTACATTTGCAAGATTGTATCCTCCTCAGCTCTAAAATTGCTTAACCACAGCTCTTTTCATATTCTAACCACCTGCCACACTAATATGAAAACCAAGCTATAATGGGGATTGTATCATGTAACACACCGTAGCCTTGGAAATAACCAAAAGGGTTTGAAAGAGGCAGCTGGAAGCCACACCTATCCAAAGAACATCAACAGGGTTATTCAATAAAAGTTCTTATCATTAAAAATGGTGCTAATTTTGCCCCAACCAATCAGATGTTAGCTTTCAAATGTTACATAACATCTGATTGGTTGGGGCAAAATTAGCACCATTTTTAATGATAAGAACTTTTATTGAATCTCCCTGCAAGTATTTTATTTTACAGTTTCATTATGAGGCGGCGTGAAAAAGGAGTGTTCTACACTGAACACAGAAGAAAAAGATATTACAAACAGAATATACTATATACACATTATATGCAAGAGATGTGTTGGAAATGTACATATGTATTTAACACATATGGATTGAGAAACTGGCTTTATTTTACTTCTCTGTTGTTAAGATCAAAGGTCATTGGTGCTGATAATTCAATTTCCTAGCTTTTCTAGGAAATTCAAATCAGTCCTTTCTAATCAAGATTGTTTAGACAAATACAATTCTATAAGGAGCCTTTTAAATTATTAAGTTGAACTGCAAAGAGTTTTATTATGGAACGTACAAATGTCATGGCTATGTTTCCACTCTTGACATATGTTTTGCTAGCATGAAACCATTTATGGGCAACTAAATTGGAATATTTTTATCTTTGGAAATCCATCCAGGGATTCCTTGATGACAGTGACATTCACTTTGGAGATCAGGCAAGTGGGAGGAGTCTGTGCTACAGTGGATATGGAGGAGGATGGAAATTAAGGCAGTTCTAGTGTTTTGGAAGATACAAGGAAGGACAATTATGAAAAAAACAACCTCAGCTTGAATTAAAATGTTATTCTTACTTTGGTTTGCATTACTGCTACCTTAATATGGAGTCCTGCTCTCTAGTAATCTTCTGAATTTACGCTCAATCCTATCTGGCGACATTCCTCATTGTGTCCTCGTTGTGACCCAAGGACTGTCAGCGACCAAGAAAAAATGGGGCTCCAAATTGTGGGAGGAGGAACCTAACAAACTCTGCTTAAATTATATTTAAGTTCTAGATGAGAATAAATTATTTTAGTATAATTGTACTTTAATATTGCTACATCTTTTTGTGTAGATTGTAATTGGTCAAAAAAGACCCCAGACACAGGGCCGAAACGTTGCCGTTTGTATATTGAATAAACTATTTACCAAGACCCAGGAGTGCACCGGTGCATACTTACTTATATATCATTCCAGATTGGTAGCACCCGGCAGAAACAATAGCTTCAAGCGAGTGCTGTTTGCCTCTCGCCAATGTCTTGCCACTGTCAATCCCCAAATTTGGAGACTGTCCGGTCATCGACCGTTTGAATGGAAGACCGGTGGTTAGCCATTCTCTCTCTTACTGTAGTGGTAGTCTTCCCAACATAGTATAGCCCACACGGGCATACCAAAAAATAAATAACAAATGTGGACTGACAGTTCAAACGGTGGCCAAATTTAAATCTCTGTCCAGTATGTGGGTGTGGGGAATCACTGCCTGTCAGCATAGACCTGCAAGTGAGACATCCACTACACTTGAAGCAACCCATTTTCCTAAGAGGTAACCAATTGGATCCACTAGTTTTTAAAGTGGGCCCCAAATCTGTTTTAACCAAAAGGTTCCGCAGATTTTTACCTTTTCTATGGGCAAAAATGGGTATGCTATTTTTTAAGGTAGGGCTGTCATCCTTCCTCAGAACCTCCCACTGATCCCTGCAAACAATAGGGTATAAGTTCCTTGCTGGAAAGCTCTTTTCTGGAAAGCTATTTTTTCTTCCCCATGGGGGTCTGACACCCCCATATATATATATAAAAAGGAATAGTCCTGAGCACACCTCACTTAATCATTTTGAAAATTTATTAACGTTTCGGAACTGCATCGAGTCCCTTCATCAGAATATTCTGATGAAGGGACTCGATGCAGTTCCGAAACGTTAATAAATTTTCAAATTGATTAAGTGAGGTGTGCTCAGGATATCAAGCCAAAGGTCCCAGACTTGGACCGAAACGTTGCTTTTTTTTTTTGCACAATAAAAACACATTGACTAGACCCCTTGAGTGCACCTTTTTTAGATATCGGACTGTTTATTGAATTTTTGGGTAGCACCAGGGGCATTGAAAGGTTGGAGTGGAGTGTGCCCTGATTTTCGTTCTATTTACTATATATATATAAACACTGGAAGGATGGTCGGCACTCCAATCTAGAACCAACAGCCCGGGTGCAGTCTCCAAAAAGTAGATAAAACAATCAAAAAAACGGGTCGCACTCACGGGACTTAGTGAAAACAAAAACGTTGGGTTTATTCACCAGATATCATTTAACATGTTTCCGCCCACTAGAGGGCGGTTCTGATGATGGCCCTCTAGTGGGCGGAAACATGTTAACTGATATCTGGTGAATAAACCCCACGTTTTTGTTTTCACTAAGTCCCGTAAGTGCAACCCATTTTTTGATTGTTATAAATATATATATATATATATATATATATATATAGAGAGAGAGAGAGAGAGAGAGAGAGAGAGAGAGAAATAGATAGATAGATAGATAGATTTCTTTTTTTTTACTGCAAGGTATGGGCTGAACATTGTGGCAAGATGGGCTAGGATCAGAAAGATAATTCCCATTGCTGTTGTGTGGCTATTACACAGCCTTGCCAGTCTGGACAAGTTATTAGGTCAGATGCTAACTTCCTAAGTAGAAAAATGATGTGTCCGCCTTTGTCCTTTCTGCAGTAATAGTTGGAGTCAGTACTAATTAAGGCCCTGAGGCTGTGTGGAATGAGAGAGGTCAGAGCCTTCTTTTTGACACCTAAACAGCGTAGAGCTCAGTGGAAGTGCCCCTAATCCGAAATGATGTGTTGTAGAGCTGCCCTTTCAGCTTTGCTGTATATTTAAAGGGAAATGACAGTTAATGACAGGGGTGTCAAAAGAGAGCAGATGGAGAAGCTAAGGGAAAAGGTACATTTATGGAAAAAAAAATGTACCTTTAATTAGTTGATAAAGTGTAATGCTTTCATCCTGTTGCTGTAATACACATCTCCGTCTTTTTGTTTGTCTTGTTAGCACTCCATCCACATTATAACCTATAAATAAATATACTGTTTGTAACATCTGCTTGTGAAAGAAAGGTTTTAATTGGTTATTTTGCATTCTTTAAGTAAAAGTTACTGCTACAAAATGGTTGCTGGGATGGAAAGATCCACCTTGCCGGTAATTATATTGTTACATGTTTGATTAATAAAGCATGCCATACAGGTGGTTGATTTAAATCCTTTCGGAAAATTGCTCGAAGATGTCTAATTGTCAATTGAAAAAAAGGATCAAATGGATCATTTTCAATGGACCCCTTTTTTTTTTGTATTTCAAGATTGACAGATACACTATCTGGCATCCATCAATGTGTGTATGACTAGCTTAATTCTGTCCATATGACTATCCATTAAATATCCAAATAGTTTTCTTTGTACATCTAGTTAGTAGGTATTATAAACTATATAGATATAAAACCTTATGAACTTTAACTATAAACCAACACATCTCTTGTTTTTAGAATTCCAGTTGCATCTTTTCTGAGATTAAATCAGATGTTTATTGATGTAAATACAATGATTATTTTTAATGACGAATTGTAGTTTTTGTGTATTTAAATCTTTCTTATGTGGGTTCATTTTTAAATTGGTTGTACCCTCATTCTAAGAATGTCATTACATCTCTACTACAAATTACAGTGTTTTAAGAATTCAAGTCAGATCAGCTTTGGGAATACAAGTGACATAAATATCTCATGACAAAGAAAAGTGATTTATCCTTGCTGGTGATTTATTTCTGCTATTTTTTTTCCAAAGGTTCAATCTGTAGCAAAATGAATTCTACATTCAGCAGCTTGCGACAGTCCCCTAAAGGATGCACTCGTTATTTTTAACATATATTTGAAGATTCTCTTAAAATTATAAGCCTGATCTACAGAGAGATATCTTAGATTTTATCTAGCTGGAAGTAAACTGTTGCAGTAATTAATCTTTCAGTCAGTTGCCTTTTTTTTTTCTTCCTTCAGGCATGGAACTTGAGAAACAAAAGCAATATTCAAAACAGAGCCAGAGATTTATTGTCAGTAAGTCATAATAGACACCTGCACTGCTTACTAATTACTACAAAACCATAAGGTCTGTTGGCACAAATCCTTTCCCATTCTCTCTTTATATCCACTCCCTGTGACACACCTGCAAGCCTTTAATTGACATTGTATTTATCTCACGAGTCCTTGTTAGCATTGTATATATAAATAATTATAGTGCACTCTAGTTTTCTAAAGCTAATCTAATGCAACTAAATATATATAACCAAGCAATCATGTTCATTTTTTAAGCAGCTATTTTTTAAATGTTACTTTGAACACATATGCTCTCTGAAGAAAAAAACATGATTTAAGCTTGGTACACATGGTCGCTGCTATTGGACATTCTTTCAGGCAGAAATATTGTTGGACACATCAAAAATCAATAGCGGCAGTCCATAGGAGACCACACGATCGCCCAAGATTTACCTACATGCCTGATCGGGCTATTGTTCAATTTGGACAAAGGTTCAGGGGCAGCCAAAAAAGAAACACCAATATAACAGCCCGATCGACAGAAATACCGGTGTACCTAGCCCAACTAACCACTACAAAAGGTCATTATAAAAATATTATGTCATCAACGCTATTTCAGAACAATTCATATGATTTTATTATAGAGGAAGGGTTTTATTTACCTAGGACTATGTAATGTCTCAAGACTGCAGAATATTGAGTGGAAGCCATTAATAAGGGATATAAAGTTTATGCTGCAGAGGGTTAAAAACTAAATGAACACGTAATGACAAGCTAGGATATATTTTAAAACAGGTAAGGTAAAGTTAATTTGCATGTAGCATAGGCAGGTAAAAACATCATTCAAACCTTATTTAATTATAATGTGGGATTTCCAAAACTATTGGTACAATATATGCACAGACTACTAAGATACCTTTTAATAGTCACAGAGGCTACTGGTTACATGGCCTTTACTTATAGAAAGCCATTGTGGCAAAGGTAGGTTGTAGACATGGCTTGGGGACATTAGAGGCATGTCGTTAAGGAGCCAGTGTGTGATTAGTGGTGTGTTTTGCTGGCCATACACTTCTGCCATCTGACATCCAGCTGCCTGGACTGACTGATCACTTTGCGATTGATATTATGCACTAATATTAATCACAAATAAATGGTCTGGGTTGGTGATTGCCTACCAGCTAAACAGCCTAATAGTTGAGGGTCAAACCAATGTCATCCCAGTGTATGGCCAGCTTTAGAAGGAATGGCTATCTGCTATTTGCTCAGAATACAGTAGCTTCTAGGACCTACAGTAAAATTTGCTCCATCTATGTCTGTTTAACATTTAATCAGATAAAATATTTGCTTTGGATTAATAAAACCAAGGGCGGTTAGGCTTTTAATTAGAAATTTCTTTAAGAATAAATACATAGCAATTTCCAGGTAGAATTTTAAGACAAAGGGATACTTTCATATACTTTCAAGGAAAGCTATTCATTTCTTCAAAACCTATTAGTTTTTTTTTCCAGTTTACCAGATTGCGTAGCAGTGGATGTGTGATCCACATCATGGTTTAATTTCTTTTTGAAATTACATGGACCTCCAGGTTATGCAGTTGGCAGGGGCGGATGGGAATGGGGGGGGGGGGGGGGGGTTTGTCTCTAAGAACATGTGTTTATTTATTTTAGAAATGTATTCTTAGTTACCTAATTTCATCCCTAATACTGTCTTGATTCAAAAGCCGACAACTGTGTATTCTGCTGTAACTGTGTAAGCTCTGCCGTTCACTCAAACACATTAAAACATTTATATTTATTTACCCTAGTAATGACTTCATATTTAAAGTAAAAGTAATAGCAGTCAGGTATGTTAATGTCCATAATCATTGTAATTTTTGAAAGGTATATGTGTCAATCAACGTGGTAAATACATCAGGTAACAATTTAGCCTTTATACTTTCAGTGATAAAGAAATACTTGTGAAGGACCAAACTTGTCACTTGATTTCCTTGCAAAGGGAAATTATGGGGTAACCTACATGAAATAGCACTCATATACCTAATCCACATATTTTCAGCTAATTAATGGATATCTGATGCTGGTTGGTTTGTTCAGCCACTGAATAAGCAGTAAACTGATATCCTATGAGGAGCATAAAAAGCAGGTGCTTAGAATAAGGTGCATGTCTTTTTTTTAATTGTGTATAATATAGATAAATATGTTGGCATGCAATTGTAGGGTTATGTCTCTATACAGGATATAAATAGAGTACTGGGCAATAAACATCACCCCATTTAGTATAAATTTTGTCAGTACTATCCTGCCATATTAGCTAATCCATGGCACCATATGTTTACTTTTTCAGAACATAAGCAATGCCCACTCTTAAAAGCGTCACTTCTAGTCAACCAATAGCAAGCTCATTATCTGTTTGATATCCCATCAGGCTTTTTAAATGTCACTTTGCAATTTTAACGAGGGAAAGAACTGATATTTACAGATAAATTAGGAAACGAGGAGACTCGTTTATGATCTAGAATTTTTAATACTTAATAAATAAAGGTTTTTGCTTCCTGCTATAGATGTCTTACTAGTAATTGCTATGTGTCAGTCATGCATGGCCTTTCTATTGTGTTGGGAAAAGGGGAAGATGGTTGCCCATACATTAGCACATATTCCATAGCTTGCACAATGACAAGACAGATTAGGGTATATATTAAATTTCACACATGATGGCCTTTATGTATCATGGTAAAAATACTTGTTTTTTTAAATGTTTTACCCAGATATTATCTACAAAAAAACATGGAAATTATATTTTTACAGGTTTGAAACACATTTAAACCAGGTAAACGTAAAAGTATTTCCTGGCTGCAATGTTTGTTTTATTTTGCAGAAGTATTCAGTTTATTTTGTTATATTTATTTTAAAGCTCTGGCAGTGAGAAAATGAATTCATTTATTTGGCTGACATCTCCCACCTGCCTTATCTGTCTAACTATATGTTGAGGCCGCAGCCCCACTTGGACGCGAAGAAGATCACACAATCGCAATGCCGCACGATTGTGCTAGCTACCATGCATGATTCTGTGCACATGCTCTGCACTTCTGAAATTGAACCCTTTTGGACTGTATACAATCACCATTTTTGGTCCAATAGTGCATGGAAATGCAGTGCATGTAGTGGGGCCGCTCTTAAAGGCTATTACATTCCTGCGTTCTCACTAGTGCAATGGGATCACAATCTAAAATGCACCAGTGGGGCTAGCCCTGAATGCTGATTACACCAATACTTAAGAATAAACATCCAATAATTTTTACGAATAAAAAGCAACAGAGTAGTCAGTGTACAAAGCTATGCAATTACCCTTCATTCTAACACACGCATTGCTGTACAGCAATATAAACTATTGATCACAACCCTCTCTACAAGTAGAAAAAAATAATAATATATGTACATTAGTTTTCTCAATGTTTATGGGTTTAAAAGAAATCAAGTTATCATTACAAGAAAAAGCTATGTAGGGGGGGCTGACCAGTATTTACCTTTGCAGTTTATCAGCAGTCATGCTGTAGTCAATATCAGTTCCTTGAATTCATTAATAATTTGCATTTGTTTGCTTTGATCCCTGTTACCTTCACTAAGCAGCTCTTGCCATTAAAGCTTTCAAGGTGTCCACACGATATACAAATTCCTGGAATTAAAATGGTTTATTCTGCTGTCTATAGTTTATAGTCAGATGATTGGAGGTGGGAAATGAGAGTAGAGTGGGGGAAGCAATCAATATGGAAAAAAAAAATTAAAAATAGTGTCCATTAGAGTCTCTTATTGGCCTAAAGCTGATATGTAAATGGTTATCATTTCAATCTTAGTAATTAGGCCATGGTTGGAAGCTTCCCAAAGCCTTATCACTCAGCAGAAACAATAGCAAAGCACAGCCATGCAAAGTTCCCTGGCTTTCAGATGCATCATGCAGGCACATTACTACCACTCTTCATTTCAGGAGTCAGACAACCTTTTGTTTTAAGCATGGTTGAGAGAAAAGCCTGTCTCTTCCCCGTGGCTTTTTAGTTCATGGAAAGATATAGTAAGCTGACTTCTTCAGTGCCAGAGAAATCTTTTCATTATATATGAATGTAGTAAAAAAATGACCTCCCATTGAGTTACGAGAGAGTTAAATAATTATCTTAGCAAAATCCTGTCTTTCATTTATGCAAGTCCTTGAAGTAGACTATGAAAGAAATTTTGAGCTTACAGACATAAGCTATTCCATCAGACAACACTACAGGTAAACAATGGACAGGATGAAGGGGCCTTTTCCTGCAGCTCTGCTAATGCTGTTTCAGCCTCTTAAAACAAAATAAACAAAAGGAGAGATGCGCAGAAATGCCTGGTACCAAATTGAAACTAGCACTCTAGTGCTTGAGATGTTTATGGCATTCAAGCAGCTTAATTAGTATCAGTCTACCTAGACTTGGGGGTAAAAGGGTTACAGATCACTTTAACATGCTATGATATTATAGAGATCATAGGGTGCATTCGTTACTGCTAATGTATCTCTTTTCGTGACTTTTGTAAACTCTTTCCAAGTTGAATATATACAATTATTTTTATGCAAACAAATGCAAAGCCTCAATTTTAAACTCCTGTAAAGTTGGGTTGAATTGTAAAATAAATTACAGAAGTCCCGTTCAGTTCACTATTTATAAATGTAACTACATTAAGTTTAGTTCTTAAAGGCACCTCTTAGACAATTACACCTTGCATTCAGAAGGTCCCTAACACCAGGCTGTCATATGCTAATATGGGACTGTCCAGGGTACTTCTATTGCCAACAGATTCATGTACAAGTCATTCTGGATCGGATGACTAGCAAAAAGTTTTAAGAACTAAACTTAAAGTCCAGTTGATCTAACTGAAAACAACAGATATACTATGACCTGGATGAATGAGAACCTTCACAAGCATATACATGAGTTGTTAATATGTCACTGTTTGTAGTGGATAAAAAGAAAACCCACAACAAAGAGAGAGAAAAGAAACTCTATTGCCTACCATCACTTTGTGAGGAAGATATTTAATAGGGGGGAATGCAGAAAAATAGAATGATGTGTTCACTATAAATATACAGTACCATGTATCACTTGAATGTTAATGTTTTTTCTACACTAAATAAAATATTTTATTTTTTATACAATTATACTAATCCATTATACCTCCTTTGTAGTTACGCTGTATTCCTCTTGGTTATCTTGTTTTTATGGGTAGTTTTAAACAATAACTAGATCTTGCAGTTGAAATTGGTAGAATTTAGTAAAACAGAAGTTTCTTTCTAAAGATGCCCCCTTGTCTTACAGTTAAACTGTTATGCCCTAGTTATATTTATTTTTATATTTATATTTAAGTACATTTTTTAGCATAATTGTTGGTTAAATCTAAATAAGCATAAAGGTTTATTAGATCACCTTACTAATGACAGCCATTGTTAGTAAGATTTACTGGAATTAAGTATTTAGCTACAAATATCAGCTTATATTTAGTTTTTTGGCCAGAAATAGTCCTTTCCAGAAGTGTAGTTACAACAGTTTTACTGATACAGAAAATGTAAAGCCTTATGCTTGCCATACACTATGCAACGTAACTCCTGATGTTACTGCAGTGTCGATTATCTGGTGACTTTAGATTGCAAAATGAACGGGCCAGAGCAGGGAATAGATTAAAAATATTGAATTATATATCTATTAGATGTATGGCTAGCAATATACTCTGCTGCTTTGGCTATCCATTACCCTGGCCCCCCCATGCACATATAGCTATTTTAGTTGCCATTCTTTTCATTCCCTCTTACATCATTACTAGAATGTTAATTTTAGATACCACCTGTGTACAAATCAGGTCCTAAAAAGTCCAAAATACGTTTAAGGTTTGTACACACTTGCGATCGTGGGTCCCGACCCGCGATTCAGGATGTGTACAAATGTTCGTTTTCGGCTGATAATCATTTGGAGATCTGCCCGGTTGGTCGGGCAACGATCCCCAACCGAACGTCTATTTTCGGCCGATTAAGTGCCCATACACGGGCGTCGCACATGTGTAGGAACCTTTAGGTGTGAAAGAGGTGGTCACATATTTGCTCAATATAATCCTAAATAAACACTAATGGTTATGGGTGCAACTTAATCTTATTTAACACTTATTTTTCCATTCACATAACCCCCTCCTGCATTCGCACCAAATAAACTAGAGAGAGAGATCTTTGAGCTCCAATAAATTCTAGATCTAGTTTTAATTGTACGTTGGCTACAATTAAACATAGTTCAATTATTTATTGGATACCTCTTAAACATTTTTAATGATGCCTGTCATTTCCTAGGATTTTTTATTAAGAACCCAGGGTGTAAAGAATCAGATAAAATATTAATAAATAACACTTTCATTATAGAAGGCGTTTGTGCAGATGTCCTATAGCTAAATTGATGCTAATCAATCCTTTTTAAACTACACATCACTAATGGATTTAATTACCGCTCCATGTTTGCAAGTGATGATTCCACTTTTCTGATTTGATCAGAAAATTACCATGTGGGTTGTTCAATGGCAAGAAATTTCTTTATCCACAAAAGAACTTCTGCGGCTTTGTTTTCACTTTCAAAAGAGAATAATAGCTTATCCGCAGCTAATCATGTCATTTTAATATAAATCAATGGACCCCACTCAGCCTAAAAAATTGATTCCAAGAACTAGGCACACATAATATCCTAAATCTTTTAAGATTTTATTCTCTTTATCCACCTATAAAAAATAATACATATTGCCTAGGACCTAAGGTTTTTAAGCTTCGTTTGACGCGTATGGGCACTCGGTAGGACCTTGTTGATGATCCGGCCCAAAAGATCATCAATAAGCCCCGAGTGCCCATACATTAAACACCCATACATTAAGCAATCGCACATGTGTATGGATCTTTATTTGCATACGTTTTGCAATCAAAACCCTTTGGCAAAGAACAATAGCAACAACACGTTTTAGAAATATTCAAGAGGATTGTCAATTGTTGGGCATAAACATAGACAAGAGCCATGTTGAAAATCCCACACTCGTGCAGAACCTATTTTATCTGTTAAAACATGGTTCCTAAACTATGTTTTGTGTAAGTGTGTGTGTGTGTGTGTGGGGGGGGGGGGGGAGGGTTTACAGTGGAAGCACAAAAGGTCCATCTACCTAAGGATTCAATTATATGATAAATATATCTTCAGTGTAACCTTGCAATAAAATCAGTTTGAGAGAAATGGTGTGAAATCAGACATGCTGGAAATGATTTTAGTTGAGCAAGTATCAACTGAATTATCAATTAAAGATCCAATAATCTTTTTGGGGGGAGAAATATTACTCACTAACAGTTACTTTGCAATACAATATAGCTCGCCCGAACTTAGATACATCACACAAGGAAAAAAATATTTGCCATAGTAAGAAGTCATTTGCTATTTACTATGGGGCACTCTAGTAGTGATTTAACCACAGGAGCAGCAGATGAAGGTTAGAACACATAAAAACCTTTCAAATGCTTTAGAAGAAAATGTATTTTAGTTTTAAAGTATTGCAGTTAACAGGGGCTTAATGGCTTCTTCTTTCATTATAATGTTTTCAATTTGGTGAGTCCACATGTCGCCACGTCAAAGGATCGGCAGACACAATGTACATTTCAGCAAGCTAAACCTCATAAGTCTTCTGAAATTCCTTACATCTATTATGTTTACCTTGTGCTGCTGATGAGCCTGTCAGACTCTGTAGAAAGGAAATTAGAAGTTCTCTAGAAGATTTAGCAAAAAGATACTACAACGTACAATGCACAATTTTTTTTTTTTTTAATTGAAGATCCTTTCCCAACAACAACATTGGTTGGTATGACCCAGAGACTAGAGAATTTAAACATTTGAACATTCCTCTTATTAAAAAAAACTCCCGTTAATTATATTACCTTTAACTTTTTTATATCAAATATATTTGTCTGCTGGTGTCATAATCTACTTTGATTTTGCCAAACCATGGTTTAAATAATATACGCTCCACATGGACTACCATTATCATATGGACTACAATCTAGTGTGTGTGTGTGTGTGTGTGTGTGTGTGCAGGTTCTTATGCCAACCATAAGGTCTCCCTTTGACTCCCCTTTGCATTGAATCAGAACAGGGTGCTTGGCAGTCTGTCTATACTGGCATCATTAGATAATTGTCTTTGTTGAAAAAAAAATAATTTGAATGTAATTTAGATTGATAAATATTGTACCTGTATTTATGAATTAATGTGTTTAATAATAATGTCACAGTAACAGTTTTTGAAACGCTGCATGTTACTGTGCCCCATTTTATATGTCATTCTAAACTAGAGACACTGCTAAGATTCTTGGATGTCTCAGATATTTTCCAAAAACACACATTACAAATAACCTATTCTTTGACTTAATATATGGAAGTAGACTGTTTTAACAGCTGCTAACGTGCGAGGAAATACCAGGAGAAATATTTTATGACCACAAGTTCTAATATCACTGGAAATTTGCTTATTTTGCCTGCCAATGGAAAATATGTTTTACAAATCACAGTTTCTAATTTTCATACACAACATGTTACAAGGCCATATTTATTATATTAAAAGATAGGCAGGTGAAGGTAGGTGGATGAAGGTATGCTGGAAAAAGTTAGGTGGTCAAAGTTTGGTGGATAAAAGTAGGTGGGTGAAGGTAGGTGGATAAGGTATGCTGGATGAAGGTAGGTGGGTAAAGGTTGATGCGAAAAGGTAGGTGGGTGAAGGTAAGTGGATAAAGGTAAACTGGATTAAGGTTGGGGGTAAAAGTTGGTGGATGAAGGTAGGTGTGTGAAGGTAGGTGGATAAGGAATGCTGGGTGAACGTAGGTAGGTAAAGGTTGGTGGATAAAGGTAGGTGGATGAAGGTAGGTGGATACAGGTAGGTGGGTGAAGGTTGGTGGATAAAGGTAGGTGGGTGAATGTAGGTGGATAAGGTATGCAGGATGAAGGTAGGTGGATAAAGGTAAGATGAATTAAGGTTGATGGGTAAAGGTTGGTGGATGAAGGTAGGGGGATAAAGATAGGTGGATGAAGATATACTGGATAAAAGGTAGGTGGACAAAGATAGGTGGATGTATATTTTACTGTAAATATTGCTGAAAATATAACAATGACAAAAAATGGAAAACATATTTGTACTTTTACACCTCTTTTTCCTAGAAAATCTGTAAAAAATTTTTGTAGATAATTCTAACAAATCCTTACAGATTAAATTCCTTTGGCACTCGAAGCCTAACAATAACTGGCATAACTCAAATTTATTTGGTCTCTTCAGCTGGGTTCTCTTAGAGCCTACCAGTAATCATTAAGACTGTTGCATCAATAATATCTCACATGCTAACAAGACTGATTTTTTAAAAACCCTCAACAGAAACATAAAATAAACAACAATAATCTAGAAAAATCACAGGCCTTGTTGTACTCTAATAAAATTAGATAAACTAATTAGTCCTCTGTATTTAGAAGGCTGAATAACATTTTCCCCATAACTACACTCTTTTCACCGCAATTGATACCTGAGATGATATGAAATATGTTTAACGTAACAATGAAGTGTTATGGGCACCAATGCATTTGTGCAAGCACTAACATTCTAAATCAACTTCAAGGTCAAATTAGAACAGAAAGATGCTGCTCCAATCAGAAAGACAATCCAGAGATAATACACATTTATCTGATGTTTTTTAAGCCAGTTGGATTTCTTCTTTTGTTTTGTGAAGACATCTTGGATATAAAATAATACCTTTTATTATTTTATATCCAAGATGTCTTCACTTTCATCTATGGCTAACACTGTACAATTTTCTACTAAATCTTTTGTTTTGTGTCAGTGTAAGTATAGGGAACATTTTTTGGTCCGGTTAGCCTAACTAAAATTCAGAGCCCATAGCTGTGTCATTAGTTTACATAATTGCTAACTCCCTTTAATTATACTCATGACCCCCCCCCCAAAAAAAAAATTCATAACATACGTTATTATCTCAATGAAAATCACTACTGCGGCTCTGCAACCTTCAATCCCAAATGCTTTCATAATTGTTTGGCTTCCATCCAGAGAACGGCTTGTGAAGGAAGGCCAGATAAGAACCAACAGCTAAAAAGCATTTTTTTTTTTTCATTTTCCATCATAATGAATAAAAACTGCTAAAGTAGTGTTAGCAAGGGACTTATAAAATATACAGGATAGGTTATTAAAACGCTATAGTTATTAGAAGAATTTTTCCTGACTGATATCATTGTGTTAAGTATTATTATGCCGTTTTGTTTCTTGGTGTTTTGTTTGTTTTTTTGTTTTTTTTTTCTAGTTGTTAATTGTAGATAAACAGATGTTGAAGAAAGTCTGGCATGGCCTTCGCTTTATCATAAGGCACAAATATTATCCTCACTTTTGTATTTCCTTTCTTGATAAGGCTATTGAATGGCTAACACCGAAAAAAGACAGTACACTGGAGATTTGGATTAGGGCTGTATTAGTTGCAGCTGACAGTATATTCTGGGTTTGAGTTCCATCTTTTCAGCCATGTC
>CM033474.1:231740433-231802933 GCA_019447015.1 Hymenochirus boettgeri | reverse complement strand
TTGGTGCCCAAACATTAGAACTCACCTTCTAATGTTACCGTTTCCCTTTCTATTTGCGATCGGCTTGTGATCGCAAAACAAATGGGCCAAACGGGACCATTGCGGGAATGTTGGAAGATAATAAACCACCAGTGCTAAAGACGTCTAAAGACGAACATCTAAACTATCTAATACCTAAGTAGTGTATGTGCACCTGTATAAGTGTGTGTTTCTTTAAGGCCATCAGGTATAAACTGAGTTGGAACTAAGAGCAAATAAGAAGCTCTGAGGGCAAGTTTCTAGACCATGATTTATCAATGCAGTATTTAGAAACATTTACACTGAATCAATAATATCTTGGAATAATAATGGTTTATACCCTTTTCAGTTACATTCTAGCTCCAAGGTGATGTCGCACAGTTTGACTGGGTAAAGAAGAAGTTGCATACTCACATACAAAATGAAATGTACTGTACATTGTTTTAAAGCATTAGCATCTCTAAGTGGTTAGTAAAAAGTTTGCCACTCTTAAAGTTAACATTACCCAGTGAATGCTTTGTAACCACAGTGATGACATAATATATGCATCTTTCTACTTCCTGCAACCACAAGCATAAAAAATGGCTGCATAATCTCACAAGAAGCTTAGAAGAAATAGTATGATGTACCTTATATGAGGCCACAGGGTATTTTACAAATGGAATTTGTGGGACAATGTAAAAAAGTGAGGAAGAATCAGAAAATTATTTACTGATGGACAAATTTTAGATTGACTTTTCTTTAAATAGCCTACAAGTGCATTTGCAAAGCCCCTCCTGGGCTTATAGGCTAAGATGAAGAAGTTCACCATCTATCTATCTATCTATCTATCTATCTATCTGTTATCTATCTATTTATTTTGTTATTGCTTAATCAAAATGTATTGGATGGAAAGCAGTGAGCAGGCCATGTAACATCTTAAAAAAAAATACACATAAAATTTCATGAGAGTCAACCAATATTTGTTTAAAATCGGTATTTATTAGATTGGACCCTATATTATATTTTATAGCTAATGTGAATTTAAGTGATTCACCAAAACACATTATGCAATTTTTAAGTATGTTTATTCCTGAACTACTCTTGGTCCATTTTAAATTATTGAAATCTGCCCTGTGCCTTTAGTAGACAAAACTCTTTTGCATGTGTATTTGTTATATAGTGATGAACACATTCCACTCTAACTCTAAGTAAGTATATCCCTTTATATCAGGCCCTGTCTGAGATTTTAATCTAAGTACCCTATCACCTTGTCAGAGATTGTCTCTAAATGACTATGATGAGATGCGTAGGTACTGTGATTCATCCATTTTGGAAACATTGCTCTTACAGCAATACTGCTCCATATCAAAGGAAATCTGTCTAATTCCTTTTTTTCCAAATGTAGGATTTTATTATTTTATTATTTATATAAATGTTTTTATCCTTTATCACAGTTTGAAATACTTGAAATTAATGTTCTTTATTTAAATGTTTTCATTGCAACAGTAGTCTTTTGTATTGTTAGCTTGGCTCTCTTTAGAAAAATGGCCAGCTGTGTTTAGCTATACAATGGGAAACCATTGGTGTTTCCTGTTTGTCAGAACAGGAAATGAAGACTACAAAGAAAACGATTTGCTTACATAAAAACAAACAGAAAATGTACACATTGGCTGCTAGTGAATGGAACAGAATTACGTTTAATATATACAATTATATATATAATTCAATTTCTAAAATATGTGAAATGCATAAATATACAATGCTAATAATTGTGAGTAATATTTTTTCTACAATATCCTGATAGTTTAATACAAAATATTTGTATTTTAATCAAGGGGATTGACACAATTTATCACAAAGGTTGCAGGATTATTCCTTCCTTCTTACAGGTCATTTGTCATTATTTATTTGTGGTTGAGTTAATCAGTGCAAAAGCATTTAGTTGTTTCTAAAAAACACCGTCCAGTTCATTTGTTGCTACATTTCTATCTAGAAGTGTAAAGAATAGCATGTCTCTGTCTTTCACATTAGAACTTCAAGTGTGAGCTCAAATTTTCAGTACTTTTACTTTATCCTATTCGCTGACTGTTAAAAAAACACGAAGCTGTGAACAGCGATATATGAGAGATATACCTAGCAGTGTAGATGTGCCTGTTATTGCTAGTTGTTCCATAAATGCTGCAGCAGTCCAAAATTTGAGTTTGGTTGCTGAAAGGCAACCAAGGATATCAAGCGTAACTCCAATACTCACATATTAATGAACCATATACAAAAACAAAAGCAACAGCAAGTCTTCTATTATCTGATCTTGCATTAAACACAAAAACTGCCCTTTTCTGGTGCATAGGAAGTGGCAGTAAGCCTGCAGGTGTGAGCCAGTTAAAAGAAAAGGCTTTGGCTAAATAGATTCTTTGACTGTCAGGGATTAGAGTCATGGAACCAGTAGTAACACACATCTTTTTCCTTTAACTTACAAAATTTTCTCACGAGTTTGCAAGAGTTCACCCCATAAGGGGCTTTCTAAAGCCATTGAAATGTCTTAAGTTTTAATTAAGTTGGAGTTGTCAGAAGAAAGCTTTTTTGGCAGAGAGTCAGGGTCATTAATTACTGCTATCTTTTGTTTCTTTCTGAAGAAAGAACTCTACTGACTTGTTGGGTTTGTAATAGAAGCTTTGCATTTTCCACTCAGCAATCCTCATTCAATAGAAATCTACCAACTGCTTTCATCTTTCTAGTTTAAAGATTAGTAGTTTAATGCTCCCCATAATTATTTGTTGTACCTTTGAGTGGAGTTTCTTTCTAATGTATACATATTTCTGGATGTTATATATTTATACCTGACACAGAGGTTGTTTTTCTGTTAGAAACAAACTGTGCATTTATCAGCAATGTTATTTATATCATCTCTAATGATCCAAAACAGAGACAATTGCCTTTATGACTGCACATTTTGGCTTAAATGCAAATTTGGGATTCTCATCTGGAAAAGGAAGCTGCATGGCATCACATTTCATTTCAGTTTTATCCATAAACTTGAGCATATCGTTGGAATTTATATTATATTGTTTTTAATGAAAACATAGACAAAATAACATTTGTTCCTGTCTTTACTCAGAACATCTGATTTATGTTAGACATTTTACCATAAGGAGTTGCTCAGCAAGTGGTACCATCCAAGCTTCAAATGTGCGTGGCATGGCATAAATTATTATGACACCCTGTGGGGTTACATACTCAAGACTAAGAAGGATTCCTACATACCTTTTGACCTGTTTTAAAGAGCTAAATTTGCTTCTCTTGCTAATAATGCTTCACAGAAGTGTGCTCAGTTTGTGTATATTATCATCTTCCCATGTGACTTAATTTTGGAAACGGGTATACAAAACCCATATGTTTTCTGATATTACACATGGGTTTTGTTAGGTACCTTTTATTACGTACGGAGAAGCTAGGACAAAATGGCTTTGGCTGATATTTTACCGTAATTCTTCTTTTCAGAAGAGTAATTAGGTTAGCTCCCTTTCAGAAGAATAAGACCTTGGTGCATAAAAAAATATGTCAATGGAAGAATAAAGTCTGTTCATATGTAGACCATATTAACACATAAGGTTCGTACACACCTGACGATTTTCACCAGATCCCCGAGCCTCGACCGACCCCCGAGCCTGACGACCACCCACATCGAACATCCGCAACAGCATGTGTGTACGAACCTTTATCATTCTTTTCCTTTCATATCACTGGATTGAACAACTTGGGTTTGATTCCTGGGGGTCCATGTTTTTGTCATTTTGTCTTGTTTTTTGCCTTAGGGCAAGCATCCTATTTCCCCTATACCAATGTTGTTACCTCTATTGGGCAGCACTGCATATAAGAAGTAGTGATATATAAAATATATACTACAGGAAGTGATAACATACAGTAAATTTGACTGCAGAGAAATAACAGATAATACTCCCCATACGCTGTTAAGATATAGTCAAAACAAATTCATGACACTTCTCTTGATCTCAATACTTAGTGCCGTGCTGCTGAGAAGATAGATGGTAGGTTTCCCTCCTCCCTCTCTGGTCAGTCCATCTAACCATCTGTCTGTCTAGTAATGTTACTTTGGTGCCACAGTAAATGGTGTATGTAGTGATATTACTAAAGACATAATTATTTCACAATCTGCTTCTATACTTAGTTTTTGTGCGTACTGACCTATTTTCTACAGCTGCCTTTAGTGCTAATTTTGGAAGTTGTTTATGTTTTAATAAGACACAGAAAGGAGACTTGTGAGTGTGAAAATGCTGATTGTGGCTGTGCTTAAACATCTGTAATTTAAAAAAGGAAGTCGGTAGAAAGAGCTGCAATTTTAAGGACTAGAATTTTATGCAAAACAGACAAAAACTGGTTTGAAAATCCGGATAACTTCCTTCATTTCAGCATTACAGAATAAAGTTGACCATACATATGTTCGATTTTACTTACCCGACTGAGGACTCCCGCGACATTTGACCGATCCTGCCAGAACCACCTCTCCCGTTCTTCTATGCGACCGACATGCGATCGCAAAATGAAAGGGATTTTGTCATACTAGCATATATTATTTAATTATAAAATGTATTTTACCACCAAAGCCAATCAAAAGGTAGATCACCCAGAGCAGGGATCTCCAACCTGCAGGTCTCCAGAGGTTCAAAAAGCTGCAGATAGAGGGTTATGGGTTTGACATATTTAATTTATATTTTCCTCATTTAATTGCAGAGCCAAATGTCCTTGTATGAATCAGACCTTACACTTGTATATCACATGCTTAAGGTTCATATATTGTATTAAACAACTGGTAAACAAATCATGTACACTAATATGGTAGAAGAGACATTTAGTAATAATTTGGGCCCATTCACAAAGTAGCAGTCAATGCTTGTAAAAGGCATCATTGTCCAAAATATGGCAAGAGCTCAGATTCTATTAATTTTATAGAAAATATTTCAAACAACTTATACCTTGGTCATCAAGCACAATGAATAAAGACTCTACTATTTATTTTTCTTCTGTGTGCATAATTCTATTAGAATGACATCCATATTCATATAGTCATAGCAATATAACAATGAACCAAGTCTGCATTATTTCTAATCTTCTAATGGTAGATCCAAAATAAAGTCTTGATAAAATACAGTAAGTATTTTTTCCAGATTCTCACAGGGCAGACTCTTGTAACCAATTTCCAATCAATACGGGGATGCTCATTAACAATAAACAGCGTATGTAAGTAAAGATTATGCTAAGTATGACTAAAAGTGGACTTGACTTTAATTTCTATGAGCAGCAAAATAATTGTTAACCAGAACTGTATTATGCAGTATTCATCACCTTAGTTTGAGACTTAAATAAAAACATGTAGACTTATTTAATGCTATTTCCAACTGGGAAATGTACTATAAAAATATGTGTGCAGTTGACCCTTCAGTTGTATAGTGGTCTAAAAGCATTTGTATTAAAAGGTTAACTATAGTGACCCTCTGGGTTTACCCTAAAGGTGGACATACACATACAATATTAGCCATATTAGGTGAATCCCATCAATCCATGACGGGATTTAAATAATACCGCTAATGTGTAGGGGCCGAATCCAAGGATTGGTCGGTAAAGACGGAAATTTTCCACCTGTCGGTATCGGCTCCCTTTACTTTAAAATAAAGAGAGCCAATACCATCTGCCTGTGTATGGGCGCATGGCCAACCGATCCCCATACCATGTATGTACGGTTCAATGTGATCTGTCCCCGCTTTGTGATGGAAATAGCATGTATTGCCACCTTAAATCCAGCACACAATCAAGCTCTTTGTGCTGCTTTAGCCCCACTCCTATGAAAGAGGGTGGGGCTATACCAGAATGATCCAGACTTTCAAGGTACTGTTTGCAGGATTAAGAGCAAACCCATAGTTAAGGACCTATCTGAGGTCACCCTGCATCCTATTTGAATAGAGGGCTGGTTTTGGGAGGATAAATCTCCTTGTTCTATTTATAAAGCTAGTAGAAGAAAACTGCCTTGGTTCTATACAGAATAAAGCAGTTTACAGGTGTATAATGATGGCAGGGTTCTATGGATTTCCAGGTGCCAGCAGTCTGATTTATTTGCAATCTTTGATAGTTAACTGTACTGGATTACTTTTTGGCAGTCAACCAACTGACTGGACTGAGAACAGATCATTTTATTGAACAGCTCGTCTTCACTCTTTCAACAGTATCTCAATGAGTAGAGATCACAGGTTTATAAAGACTTATCCACATAGACATGTATTTTCTCAGGCTCTTTTTGCTACTATTCTACTTTTGATAAAGTGCAAGTGTAATTAATTTCAACTAAATAAATAAAAGAATATATGTAAAAGTTATCTTTCAACTCTACATATATTTAAAATATGAAGACGTTGTAAAGGAGTTTCATTCTTGTTCATTTTACTGATAAAAATGAACAAATCTACTATTTTCTGCTATTACTCTCCTGTATGAACTATAATGAGAACTTAAATGAGATGCTTTGGTATTGGATTGAAAATGAGAGAAATATTTGTTAAATATGCATAAATGCAGTAAAATGGGAGTCACAAAGAAACTCATTTATCATAGTTGTTGGTCTATTAGAGCCAAATTGTCACATCACATATTAAACCATGAAAGTTTCTTCAACCCCCAGACCTCCATATGCCAAAATGACATTGGGATGACCTTGTAATTTATGAAACCTATTTAAGGTTGAGGTCTATTCATTCATACAAACAATGCTCTTATGCACCTGCACAATGTTTTGTTTTCTATATATATCCAAGAGCCTATTAGATCTGCAGCTACTACAAACTGGATGCAAACGATTTAACAATGGTCATATGCCCACTTAGCTACTGAAGGACAAAGAGAACTTTTATTTGCATGTATACAGATTAGGCATATTTATATAAATTATTGATCTTGATAAAAGTTAAAACGCTGTGTAACTAATGCAAATGTGTTAATTCATATTGACAAAAACAGTACACTGAGCCTCAATAATATGCATTTAATTCAATATCAAACATGCTCCATATGTCATAGCTATGGTATTTGTGACTATGATATCTTTATGCTGTTTTGATATCACTGGTGTATCATAGTTAACATAGGTGTATCATAGTATAGAATCCATTGACTATTTTATTCTACACCCTTTATATTAATCTTTAAGAGTGTTGGGGGAAATCCTGTGGACAATTTCTGAAGTCCTTCTGATAGTCTGGCTGTAGCTTTATGTGTGATGGATGTGCATGGATTGACCTAAGGGAAGTCATGTAGTGGTGAGAATCTTTACAAGGAAGTAAAGTACTTTAAAGATAAGTTTTTGTCAGGGCAATCCCACAGGGGCATTTAATGTCAAATAGTTATGTTTTTCTTTTGTACTTCTGTCACTAGGGGACCAGTGTTTCATTGTTTTATATTATACCTCAGCAGTGAAGTCTAAGCACTGATAACAATGAAGATAGCTTTCTGGGTGATTTCTTTAAAAAAAATTAAGAGCGTTCATTATGCTGAAGGTTGTAAACACACAGTTTTATGGCGGTCTTCTGGGAAAATGTACATGTTCAAATACAGATCTCAAACGGTATGTTTACTACAGTTCAATTTGTCAGAAGAATAACCTATTGTTTTTTTTTATATTCCATCTCCTATGATACCTTTGCAAAAATGAATGTATTTCCTTTTTGTATGTAATATTATGGATAAAGCCAATTTATCAGGACATTCAAGAAATAAAATTGGTTTTATAAATTACTTTTAAAAAAAAAAATCCAGAATGTTTTTTAACTGAATGCTAGAAGGGCCGCAAAAGTTCAATCCAATCAGAATTTTCTTAGAACCTTTTAACATTTCATTTAAAATATTTACTGGAACAGAAACCCTGTGTTAAACAGCTTCAAATGTAAGTTTTGGCAAGAGAGATGCCAGCCAGCAAACTTATTGTTAGCCAAAGCATTCTACAAATATTTCTATAATTCTAGACAATGTGTGACTACTGCAAAACTAATAAATATTGTAATGAACTAAGTGCATTTGGCAATTAGCAGGAAAATGAAAGCCAAATCAAGTGCATTTACTTATGTTTCAGGCAAAATATACAGTTCATAGGGAAACCAGAACATGGGCTCAGAGTGGGTGTTTCACCACATCCAGCATCATTCCCTAAAGTCTTTATAAAACTAAATTAGTTCATTTACTATTATTACCTAGTATTAAGCACATCAACTGTGGGTGAAAATGATCAGATTTTTGGGGAGATATACCCAGAGCTGCCATTAACTGGTGTTAAATACTCAAGTAGTAAGAGCCTCACATCCTTGGTGAAAAAGCTTGTGGTGTCTTTTATGATACTTAGGCAGCCGCCATAAGCAAGGGGTTAAATTCACGCTAAACAATCATTAAACATTTAGCGTGATTTGAACCTGTGCCTGCGGTGCTGTCACCGCAGTTGAATGTGCCTAAATATGTATATCCCTTTGCTGTTTAGAATTGATGTATAATAAAATATACTAGAAGTGTGTAATTATACACTCATTTAAAAAGACCAACACATATGAAACCTTCTGCTAATGCATACATTAATTAATTCATTACCCCCTCTCAGGCTAGAGTTATACATATTTATTAGCTGAAAGGGAGATCTTAGCAGCCACTTTGCATGACATCACTTGATAAAAGCGTGAACACATCAACTGCTAAATGGTCAAGAGCTGTGAGATTCTACTTATAATTAAAAAAAAATTTAAGTCCGTGCTTTGAAATACATTTTAATTGAGACAGCTATTGTTTAAGTAATTTTACATCCTCTTTAATTCTGCATATATTTATGTATTATCGCTTCAACCAATCACAACCCTGTATTTCCAGTCAAATAAAAAAAGTCCTGTCTAACTTCAATCCTATATCCATTGGACTTCCATTAAAATATCTAAAAACTAATTGGCACAAGTCTACTGTGTAGCTTAAGGAAAAGCTGTGTAGTGAACTAGCTTATAACTAATGTTCTGTGGCCTTTATAGCTACTCAGAGGGTTTCATCTTAGTTCTTCGATTACGAACTTTATGAAAAAAAAGTTTAATTTATTTTTCTAGCATATTTTAAACACACACTAACATTATTTGGACTCTGGCCATTTAAAAAAAAAATATCCATCTGAACACATGTTAGCAGTAACCAAGCTTGAGCCTAAAGCAAAAAAGAGGAGTAATAGTAAACCTTTGGCACAGAAAAGTCTTGGCACATTGTCAGGGATTCATAGCAAAAAGGTATAACTTTCCTCAAATATACATGAACGCCTATTCATTAATGATTTATTTTACAATTAATAAATGGTTTTCTTATGTTCAGAAAATCTGTTGCCAAACTGCAGCAGGGATGTAGCAGACATATTATACCTTTTAAAGGATGGATTGTTGTTCAAGATGGGATACCCGTCAGTAAATATGTTCAAAGAAAGAAGAAAAAAAAATTTCATTTTATGACATAAGAATTTTATGAGGACTAAATTGTAGCTGTTATTAGGGTTATTAAGGATATAACAGTCTGACTTATAAAGAGCATTCCTCCTGGTTCCGTTACAGAATAAAGTAATATCTATACTTTTGCATTCTCCTAAAGCTGGTGACAGTGCATGTTAAAATTTACTGGGATTATGTGTACCAGCAGGTCCAGGAATCTCTAGTTATCAGGACTCCAAAGGGAATTTATTGCAGAGAATTCACTTCAGGTTTTTATGTTAAATTATTATTCAATTCATTTTAAGAAATGTTTTTTGTACTTGCTCTTTCTTTTCAAAATATTTGCATACATATACAGCCTTATACTCTGGAATAATGCCCCCAAGTGGCTGGTGAAAGAATGCTTAGAAATAAGCCAAGGGATTCCTGGGAGCTCAACATTCTATTTGTAGCTCTCTCCTCATATGGAACATGCTGAGTTATTTAATTCTACATGTGGCCCTGAGTAAATACTTTTGTCTTCTCATCTTTATGAGCAGAATACTGGTGAAGAGGATTTTGCATCCATGCAGTCATATCTTCCTGTATAGTTTCAAATTGGTACGGGCAGTCCCCAAGTTACAATCTGACATACATACAACTCCTACTTACAAATGGAGCAAATGGCAATAAAATAATGGCATAAAGGCAAATACTGTACAGCATGGGAGTCTGCATTAGCATACAGCTAGGTGGTCCACTGGTGGTTATCTACCCACCACTATTTAATGGTATATGTACCTGTTCCAACTTACATACAAATTTAACCTAAGAATAAACCTAAAAGACCCATCTGGTTCATAACCTAGGGACTAACTGTATAGCTATTTCTTTATGGTATGGGATGTAGAGTCTTATAGAATATCTAATGTGCATTGAGACAATTCCCAATTGAAAAAACCTGCAACTATCTGTATACTAGGCTCTTCTGCAAGCAGAGCTCATTTGTATAGGTCTGTTAACATGGAGATGAGCCTAAATTTGATATTTTCATTTGCTATGTATTAGCTGTTTTATATGTGTTAGATTAAAACTTAGGCTGGTACAAACAGTAGGATTTTTCATCCTGACCGACCATTCTCCACTAGCGAGTGGTTGGGTAGAACGAATCACTATTGGTCGTGCCAAATTTTGCTGTGGTGACAGTTCGCCATGCTGTCTATAGGAGGCCACACGATTAGCTGTGATCTTCCAACGCTCATTTGTCCTATCTGGTAGTCGCTGCGGTGAAATCACTTCAGATTTGTAGACCCGGCCAACCGACACATGGAAATATCTTTCGGTTGGCCCGTAAAATCTGCTTGTGTAAACCCAGCTTTAGTGATTTACAAAAAACTTAGTGCTACAACCTCAAAATCAAGATACTGTGTACAGCTACATTCATATACAAGGTGGAGACCCTTAAGGGCATATTTATAAGAGATTGAACAGTCAGTGGAAATAGTTTTGCCTTCCGTTTAAACCAACCGGTCGAAATGTACCAAAGAAGAATGTTCCCGTTTCATTGACTTTATAAAGATGCCCTTTAGTTGGGAGTATATGTTCTACAGATGATTAATTATTTATCATTACACATGGCAATGTGTAGGGTGAATCAAATTTATAATCTAAACATTTTTTTTCCTATCTAACTATGTTATTGCTAATAGTGTTTTTGATTGAAACAGCTGGAGGGTACTCTGCATTCTGTACCTGCTAGACTAGTTAGATAAATGAGCTAAGCCTGCAATTATTCAGTGAAAGGTTTTTTTTTTGAAGCCAACCTTTTTAATTAACTCTAAAATATATCACACAGATGTATGCTGCTTTGCTCTATTATACTGAGAACCTAATACATCTGGAAAAATTAATTATAGATTTATTTGGTAACACGAGAAAATGCAGCTTCAAGCAAAATTGCCTTGTTTTATGTAAGTTATTTTCCATGTGTAAAATTAACCATGTGTTCTGTACAACAAAAAGGAGATATGTCCAAAAAGTCCTATCAGTTAATTCTCTCTTGTTCAGATAAAGTCAGACAAGAGACTTTTTTCCACAGTAAATAGTAGCGATACTACTTAAGCTGGTTACACACCATCCGATATTTTGGGCCATTTTAGTGTATTGGTTGATCGCTCCCTTAAATATTGGATGTTTTTTTCAGGCAGCCATGTCCGACGTCTGACCGTTTGTTCTTCCGAAACGGATGACTGGTCGATCAAAACCACAGGCAATCATGCTGACCTCTATGGACTACTACTATGGTATAGTAAAAGTATACTAATTTTGCCACGACCAACAGTTCACAGTTCTATGTCCTTGTTGACCAGTCGCAAGTGTTGAACGTTTGGTGGGGAAGGAGGATCCTATCATGTGTACCCAGCCATACAAAGAAATCAAGAAACATTGGTTGTGTCTACCACCGTTTTAGCAGTGACTACATTCTGAAAGATTTTTTTGAATGCATTAGTTTTATTGTTTGAGTTGAGTGTGCATGCACAGACACTCATGTTAGAGAGAACAATGCACAAAGAAGTATATATAGGATACAGGATTAGTATTTCTTTTTTGCAAAATATCTCAGATCATTAGTTTGTGCCACTTTAAATAAAAAAACATCTAAAGTATGATTGTGATTCTAGGCTTACACTACTTGAAGCCACATACATGAGTATGCAAAGTTCTCTATCAGAAACCCATTAGGGCTTATTGGGTTTTTCTAAACAGTACTTTGGACCAAAAAAGTTGCAGAATTAATTGTCTCTTTATGCTTAGTAGTCCTGATTACTTTCCCAGTATAGGCAAATTCTAGAAACCCTTAAGTTGGCCGTCTGTGTTTTTCAAAATAACTTATTTCACAGGGTCCATTTCTTACTTTGCACATCTATCACCAAAGTTATCTAGTGAATGGTTTTACTATGACATAACATATCAACATTACAGGGCACCACAAAACATATTCCTTTTCCTATTCAAACATTTAATGCTTGGAGTAAATTAAGGCTCTAAATATACTTTCTCTTCTATTAAATTCCAGTTTTGGAAGGAAAGTACGTTGTGTCTTTAAAGTAGCCCAAATCAAAATGTTTTTACTGAAAAGTATACTAATCAAGAGCATGTACTTAATCTAAAATAAAAGTTGAAAGATCATACAGAGGAAATCTATTGGCAGTAGCACAGTGTATTTAGCCTGGAGACTGAAGGATACATTACATTAGAAAATAGAAGTGAAAATTCTGTCTCGAGCTAGGATGTCTGACTATGGATAAAACTCTGGATTAACCTCATCTGGTTTTCAGTCAGTATTTACGACACAAAAGCATTTAGTATTTGTTTTCCTAGTCAATATATTATGAGGCTGATAATATGAATTTATTTTGTTTATCTTACCTAACATTTCAATAGATATATGTGTTTTTATTTTTATTGTGCCCTGGATACCGATGGGATAAAATTCAATGGTGAATTTATTTAAACAAACAGTGTGCAGAAAGATGCAGTTTCCAAAACAAGATCACATGATATCCCTGAGCATGATGGGATTTTGTTAACCACCATTACTATCATAATGCAATTGCAAACTGATTTTTTTTTTACTGCAGGATATATTGTCAGTAATTAAATATTCTTTTCCACACGATCTCTATACGTTTACATTTAATTATAACGTATGTATAAAATTGCTAAAAGATATACAACATATTTGAAAAAAAATTCTATTTTAATCCCCATTGGATAAACATTTATCCTTTAAGACAGAGGGATAAAGATTTTAATGGCATCTTGCCTTGGGATTCAAAATAAATAAGGCAAAGATGAGTTCCCATCATCTTAAAACTAAATTAAAGAGATTAAAATATGTAAACACAAAATGCATATATTCCATTTGCATATTATATTTCGCTCTTAAGGTTGATTTTGAAGATTAAGGGTCAGCGTTTAATCCTTGCTATCCTAATCCCTAACATTACAAAGACTG
Source organism: Hymenochirus boettgeri (assembly GCA_019447015.1). Taxonomy (NCBI): domain Eukaryota; kingdom Metazoa; phylum Chordata; class Amphibia; order Anura; family Pipidae; genus Hymenochirus; species Hymenochirus boettgeri. Next base: position 231,789,436 of record CM033474.1, on the reverse strand, counting down.
TCAGGAGTGCATGTCTGCTGTTCTAAATTACCTAGAAAGAAAGCAAATTCCGGATGAAAAGGGAAGCATATTTATATTACAGTGATTTAAAATCTGTCGCCTAAACACTTCTTTCCCCTGTACGCATTGACCTAAATTGCACACTAAAAGCTTGCATGTCTTTAAATTGCCAGCTAACACTTTGAGACAATCCAGAGATTCTTCACATTTGCAGAAACAATGGCAGCAAAATTTCTGGCTACAGTAAACACTTGTCTTGTTCATATATCGCAGAACTAGGTTTAAAGCTATAAAATGGTGGTTCACATTCATGGAAATAGGTAATTGATCTCCCACTAATTATCTAGGTTAATAGAGAACAGGATTTAAATAATATCTAAAGTTTATGAAAATGTACAGTCATTTTTTTTTTTTTGCAATCCAACCAACACATGGACATACACAGTAACAGTCAACATCATAATCAGACCATGAATTGGTGCTTAGAAAGATTCATGCAAGTGTAGAAATTGAACAAATATTATATCAGGGCCATAACAGAATCACTTAGCTGGTTATCTTCAGGTTTGTACACACGTGCGATCGTGGGTCCCGACCCGTGATGCACGATGTGTACGAACGTTCATTTTGCCAGATAATCGGCCTGTGTATGGGCTCTTTATCGGCCAAAATGACTGTTTGGTCGGGGATCGTTGCCTGACCGACCAGGTGAATCTCCGAACGACCGCCCTTTTCGTCCGATAAAGGGCCCATACAGTGGACGATTATCGCCCGAAACTAAAGTTCATACACATCGTGCATCACGGGTCGGGACCCATGATCGCACTTGTGTACGAACCTTTACTGTTGTTAGGAGTTGTGAATATGGTTTCCACAAGAGCAGACACACACACAAATAATTTTGGTTAATTTTGGTTACACCATATCTTTTTTTTGTTGTTGTTGCTGTTTTAAAGGACAGCTTTAAAGGGATCATGGGAAAACTATAGTAGTATCCTGGGTACTATTAGGGGAGAGAGGGTGGTTTAGGCAGTATAGTAAAGCAGTATCCACATTTATTTTTGGAAAATCTATATAAGCATTGTTTAACTGTTCCTGATCAATGTATTTATAAAACAATCATGGTTCCGGATATATAGCATTGCATTTGATCACTTTAGTGGGATGTAGGTGCATGAATGTGGAGGCTGAGTTCATTGCTAAGGTTTTAACCCAGGTTGAGTCCCATGCTAACTGCAGAGATGGCTGCTTGATGTGTAATAAATTCTAAATTGATCTATACTGAATAAGAAGAGTCAACTCCAATTTGGTTGATTCGCATTTGAAACTTGTAGAGGTAAAAAAAATTTTACGAAAATTTAATTAAATAAAATTGTAATTTTCCAGTGAGATTATTCAGTGATCTACTGGCAAAGACAGTTGGAAGGTTTGGATTGTCATTGCAAAATGGAGATTTTAATAGGACATTTTGGGCTTTAAAATGTGTCAATTTATTTTAATATTATTTAAGTGTTGGAATCCATTGTTCCTTCGAAATTTGTTCTTTTTAACAGTTCAAACTCCATCTTCATAAACAGTCATTATAGTAATATGTTATATTTACAGGGACATTATACCCTTGCAGCAAGTGACAGTTCTCAAGCTTCTCCTCCAGTCTTCTCCACCCTTCACTAATATGTACTTTTCAATGTCAGGAAATTAAAGGAGAGTCAGAAACTATGACTATTGAAATGCCAGAGGGGTAACTGCACAAGTATAGTATCCCTTTAAGGACAAAAAATGTCTCCTATGACTTTTTTTATAACAGTACCTGGTTATCTAGGAGATAATTCAGAATAAAGGAAACCCGCAACTGTAAACCAAACTTACCAAAAAAATTCACATGACAAAGTCTCCTTTCCTACATGACAAATAAAGAATACTCTACCTCATAGGTGTTTTAGGGGGGAATTCCAGGTGCCTAGAATCCCCCTTTCTGCTGTTTTATAATTACCTGTAGTGCTGGCATAAGGAAGTGCAAGGGACAGTGTGAAAAGGGATTAAAACAATGGGAGCCAAGATATAGGCATGACAAGTAAAGGTTCGTAGACACGCTCGATTTAGGAGAAAGGAACAACCCCCAACGGCCGAGTGCTACACGTGACGAATGGCCGTTTCGGGCCAAGAGTTTTCCGTGTGTATGCGTTTGGTTGGTCTTTTGACCGGTCAGCCAAGAGGAAGGACTGTTGGTTGCGAAAAAAGCAGCAACGTCTGACAGTAACCATGACTGAGCATGCGGTCCCATAGAGGACTGCACAATCGGCCATGGTTTTCCAACCTGTCTGATCATGCATTCCTTCGATTCAGACAAATGAACGGTCGGCAGTTGATCAGGGCAGCCACAAGGAATCATACAATAATTCGGCCCGACTGTCTGAAACTCTGAAATGCCGATCAGTCGGGCCCAATTATTGTATGGTGTCTACCCAGCTTTACTGTAGAGTAAAACTTTTCCCATTATCACAGCTAAAGACGAGACCTCCTTTTTCTAAATGTTTGGTTTCTGCTTTTTTCAAAGGGAAAAAATGGACAAAAAAGGGGGAAATGCTGCTTATTGCATTACGTTAGAAATGAAAGTGTCTGTTGAATAGCTCACTTGAAAAACCATTTTAGTGTCTCTCTTCATTCATACACTGGCTATTTCTTATTGACAGTAGGTAAACCTGAGTCTAAAGTTTGCCTACAGAAGAACACGGTAATATTGTGCTTATTCAATAAGAGGTGCAAAATTTTGACTGTGTTCTTAATCCGCAGCAACCAATGGGATGTTATCGAGTGTTTTTAAACGGTTAGTTTACTGTAAAAGTGAAGTACGGGAGGTAAAGTAGCTACGTGTCTCACCTCCCATACTTCAGTTAATGTACCAGGAGAGACGACCAAACTTACTTGCAGTGCAATCCACCGCTGGATCCTCTGATGGGTAACAACTGCTTCCGGCTGTAAGTAAACTATTACATGTGCGCTTTAACTCTACTAGACCAGTAAAAAGGAAACATCTGACTGGTTGAAGCAAATTAACAGCTCAGTCAAATGTGTGTACTTCTTATAAAATAAGCCATTAGTGGGAAATATTATGGAGAACAAAAACAACACCAAACAGAATGAGAGAAAAAAAAAATTTTTTTTTATAAAAAACATTATACAAAATGAACTACAATTGTCAAACATAAAAAAATGCTTTGGTAACTATTGGTTCTATGCCCTCTTACAAGCCCCCCCCCCCCCCACCCCCAAGCACACAGAAACAGCAAGTCCAACAAAACACTCACAGAGCTGACGTAAAAATTCAAATAAAATTAAAACTGAAAACTACTGAAGGGCCTTTCTAGGCAAACAAACAATGAAAAGCAAACTGTGACTGGTAGCACAGCAGCCAGGAAGGATAAGTGACTACAACAAGTGAAAAGAGAAATCAATATACTAACTGGTACTGGCTATTATCTAAGAGGTTGAAAATATAATTATTTTGGTATGTTGAATTGATTTCACTTGCTCTATAGAAAAAAAAAAGAAGCTGCATTGTCAAAACAGCATATTCACTAAATACTAGAAACCTGCACATATATTTATATTTTCAGGCAACAGCGGAAATATTTTTATTTTTGTTTTGTCACTTCTGTTGTTGACAGAAATATCTCAGAACAAGTAGAAAATCATTTCAGCTGGAAGAAAGAAAGATCCTTTCCTGCAACAATACCCTAACCATCCATAGTGGAAGCTCAGCTTATATCAGTAAAGGAATATTGCACCCAAAGGGTCCCTGAGCAGTACAGGTCTTGGAAGTGTCTTTCATTCATTTTTACTGCACTTTCAGATGCATTGGTATCAGATAAAAAAAAAAAGAATATCTTTCTGGTGCAATGATGTCATTGCTGCACGTAGGAGTGCTGGTGTGTTGTTGGAATTGGAGCTGGTCATCAACATTAACTGAACATTCATTAACCCATCAGCTTGTTCTGGATTAGGTTGCTGGTACATGGCATTCACAGCAGGAGTTGGCAGGGTGAATTGCATTGTGGAGCAATGTAAAAGGAAGTGACATGACCTATAACATGTGTTTTTTTGCAGTGTAAACTGCCAGGCAAACATCTTTCTGCTTTGTCAGAAGTCCATGGTGACCTCAAGTGTGACAGGTAACCAGCACTTCTGTGGTAAATAATGAGTTCTTTCACTTTTTACCTAGCTGCCTCCTGCTATGATAAGCTGGTGCATTGAGCAAAAGTGTTGTGTTGTGTACCAGCAGCCTTAAATTTGTGCTGCAAAAATATGATTAAAACCAACCAACTGGAGCAGACAAATGGGGGAAACGACAATATCTAAGTAAATATGAAAGGTTCCTACGAGGAACCTTTTAGCTTGTAAACCATATTATTGCAGATCCAGGGGGATAAAAGCCATGACCACATACTGAATGTTACACACTTGTTTTCAATTTTTCACATGCATAAATATTCCAGATAAGCTATGTTCTTATTTTAAAGCTTTGATATTAAACATTCTTTAACAACATTTACAATTCCAAAACCTGTTTGCTAATATTGGATATTAATTTGGTGGAGAATCCCATATGGTATTACTGAGGATATCGAGTGCTCAGTTTGATCGCATTGCGTCACTATTACTGGTTAAACAATTTTTAGGTAAAGGGTTGTCAACCTAACCAAACCAAGGTATTGCTAGTTAAAGTTTTTTATATAATGTGCTTGCCATTGTCTCTGATGACATTCACTCACTTTTCTCACTCATTTAGAAAAGTTTTGAAACAACAATAGGCAGTTTCAGTCTAAAGGAAACTTTTAGAGTGACCAAAAATTAAAGCAAACTCAATGGGCTGTTCTAGATTAATATGGTTAATACAGATTTTCATTCCAACATGACAGCATCCCATTAAATAGATCTATTAGACACACATTCATAACAGGAAAACCAACAGACTCCATGCATATTTTGACTTTAGGACATCAGTCCATCTAAAGAGTTAACATGTTCAACAAAAACCCTAGATCCAAAGAAAAGAAGTATAGAAAAAATCAGGATGTCAAAGGTTTTTGGCCTAATGCTTTAAATTTCTCAGTTTCTTCTATTATGCTTGTGTTCCAGATTATAGTGCACACCACCCCAAAAATCAATACCACAAAGTACCTAGGAGAATTTGTTATCGGAGTATTAACTGGCTCAAAACTAAGTGACCGAAATGTTAAAACTCTGTATACAAACAGGGAGATTCAATATGCCCCTTTTTCGTCTAAAACCCACGTTAACCCGAAAAAATTTCGGGTTAACGTGGGTTTTAGACGGAATTTAGAGCACAGCGCCGTTTCCAACTGTTTTTGTAAACAGCGCTGTGCTAACAATCCAAGGTTTGCGCTACCTCGAAGTGCGAAACTTAACGGTAAAGGTTTAGGAGCGTTAAGGTCACGCTCCTTACCTTAGCCCGATCCCGCGATGCAATAACTGACGTAATCTCGTTTACGTCAGTTATTGTATCGTGGGATCGGGCTAAGGTAAGTAACGCGGCGTGGGGTATTGGATCTCCCCGAAAATGTTTATCTAGTTAATTTATTTCATTAATCCATATTGACACAATATATTTAATTTTAATTTCAATATTATCATACAAAATGCATTTTTTGTAATGTTTTTCAGGTACAAATTAGGAGCAATTGAGATATTCTGTAGTGTTTATACCTTTTTTTTAAAAAATACAGTACAGTCTATAATGTTGCCACGGGTGATATCACTTTGTTAAAGACCCATATTTATGCAGCAATAATCAATTCTGAGAGGCACATTGTTTCAGAAGAATAGGTTTAGTTAGTCTGCATACCAGGGCCTACTCTACATACCAGCATCTGCTTTGAAGATTACTTTAATTTTCTCTCTTTTGTTCTTGGTGAAAACACTGCAGAGAATCTGCAAACCCCAGTTAAATAGGTCTCAGAAATGAGATAATACATCAGTAGTCCTTTAACTTGTTTCTGCATCTTTAATTCTCCCAGTGCAACAGGTCTTGCTTTCACTAAATGGGTTACCCCTTTTTATAGTAAATTAACTGGATTTTAAAATTGCCCACCAGGGTTGTAACAAACACACACAATAATGGTTCAGAGAATGGTAATGAAATCAAGGACACCTGTGATCAAGCCTGCTGTTTACTTCTGACACAGTGCATTAATATTGCTGTACGTTTGTAGGCCCTTTTCCCTTGCAGATCTACAATTCCTATACCAGTTGTCTTGGTTTTATAGAAAAATCCCATGAGTCAAGATGTTCAGCAGTAATGCAGGATTTTTGTTTTAATTTTTTTTAAAGGTAATCATACAGTGTTCTAATGTTTGTCACACCTGCAGGAAATAAATTCATCTTTTAAAGCCCATTTTATAGAAATTCTTCAAGTCCCAAGCATAAGTTTAAATGTGCATAAAAGGGTTTAATTGTGGATGTGAGCAGGGATTCTGGTTTCTATCATGGTTCCTTAAGTATCAGATAGACCAAATGTCCCCTTCTGACCATGAAAACACAAATTGAATAAGTGCAAAGTGAATTACAGAGCAGACGTTCTCTTTATAATGCTAGTGGAGTGACAAAACCACAGACAAAGAAAAACAGACATGTAAAATCAACTGCGTATGGCCTGTGTATTATTCAGACTTCTTTAGGAGCTCAGGAGACAGTAAAAGAATGGCATTGTTTATACTCCCTTATAAAGAATGAAAAAAAGCTGTCCTTGTGCTATTCTTTATCACATAAAAACAAAATGAAATATAATCAGAAAAAGAAGGGTGGAGTGTTAAAAGCAGGATGAGATGAAAATAGAGATAAAATAGAAAGAAGAAAAAACTAGAATTAGGGGTAAAAATGGTGTATGACAAAAAAGGAATGTTAAAAATGAAAGCTTAATACATGTCAAGAAACATGAGAAACAGAGGGGGAAAACGAGGTATTTCTTGTACAGCTGATGTATTACAATTTTACAGAAATTAAAAACATCCATTAAAAGAAATGGGCTCTCTGAAATAACATATTTATACTAAATTACCTTTCACATGTACCTTTAATGGATCCTATTTTCAAAAGGGTTTTTGCCATTGGCATAGATTTAAAAGGAGTCTTTTGGGGGGGGGGGGGGGGGCTGAAAATAATTTCCATCATCCCATTTAGCCTTTTGTTACTAAGATTTTTAAATTAACATAAACATTACCCTACTAGGCCTTCCGGATTACACATGGTCTCTGTGACCCAGGTAATTAGTCTAACTCAATGAGTCTTTCTAGCTATTTCTGCTATTAATAGGAAAATCATACATATACAACCTTAACTGATAAGAGTAAGGTGCACTGAACAAAACATCCTGCAAGTACATTGACCAAGAGGTTCTGCAGAGGGAATTGAAGTGTAATTGAGATGTTCAGTTACCAAATTGATTATTTTGCCCATGTATGCAGCAATTTATTATTAAAAAGTATAAAAAATTCAAAGTGATTGTAAGTGCTTTATACTTTGTGCACTTTGAAGGACACTAATAGGCTAAATAAAAAGAACTAATGTCCATTTGAATATAACTACAATATTTCAAACATTTAAAGATTAAACAAAGCTGTGTAGTGTTTTTCCCCCCAATACTATTAGTTGTTGACCTGTTTATTATGGTGAGTTTATTAACCTTCAATCACATTTGGTCAATAAAAAAACTACATATACATATTTAAAAAGGTTCTAATACATTATCACTATCAACTGTTAGGTTGGGTTCATGAGCAGGTTGAACTGGATGGAGACATGTTTTTATTCAACCTCCAATACAAATACTAATCAGACTAGAAAAAACGAGTTGCTGTATGCTCTCCATACAGCACCATAAGTGTATGTTTTTGATCTGATGTGTCCTGATGCATGACAGTTTCTGCATGTAGCAATTTAACATGACCTTTGCATTTAATAATGTCTGGGGGGAAAAACTGATATACATACTCTTAGTGAACATATCCAGTGTAGATATTGCTACATAAAGAGTTCAGGAGTCGGGTATGCCCCATATTTACTATAGCATTTTTGGAAATGAGTAGAAGTGACAGTTTTTAAAGAAAAGAAAATATATCATTTTAATGTAGGAAGATAGATGTATCTGCTTATAAAGCTATTAGAAAAGCCTTAACACATCTATCCATGTGTCCTTCTATAAAAGTGATCCTGACTTACACATAATAGTGTTAGGCCTTAACTATCTCAAATACAAAACATTGCCATTAATAATGGCGTGTGTGTTTATATTCCATTTCCTATCATTTTACATTGTCATAACATAGAAGTTTCTAGCTGTAATTTTAACCATAACATGATATTTATGATTTATTTGACTGCCTTTTAGACTCCTTGTTGTTGTAACCAAAGTGAACGAGTTTGAAAAAAACTGTCCTGAAATAATCCCACATGAATGGTCAAGTAGACACGTAATAATGGAGGCTGTCAACCTAGGGGATTGAATATTGAGTGATCAATTAGAATTATTTTTCTTAAACTGACTAAGCAGGTGCCCCACACAAGATCAGTTTTGGTCAGTTATAAAACAAAGTAATTGTCTGCCACTGTGGGTCTACCTTCCAGCTCAGACTGGTCTTTATATATGTAACATTAGGTTAAAACCTTAGCATGTAGGATTTTGAATGTTAAACTTATACTGCCAGTGCACTGTCTACATACTAATATTTGCTCTCAAAGAATTCAGTAGTTTAATGGGTGTTTTGGTCTATGATCAAATATCACAAGCTCTTGTTGTTGTATCCAATACACAACAAATGTGGAAAATCATTTAAAGAGCAAATGGCTGACAAATGTTTTTTTCAAATCATGAAAATAATTTTATTTTTAATATACAGGCAAAGTATCTCTCCCCAGACCAGACAAAGTGAGACACTCAGTGCTGGAAATCTATGTAGAATTTCATTTTATTACCTGCTCCTTATTTTTACAACGTTTGTACCATTAATTCTTAGGCCATTAAAGGTACATGTATTTAAAGACTGCAGTTTTATGGCAGAGCAATATTCAGATACTTAAAAACGTATAATACATTACAACCTACTCTTTTGAAAATTCTAGACTTGTATTTTAAAATAGGTCTGTACTTTCTTTAAAATGATATAAAAAGAAATAAATTATCTTCAAGGAAAAAGACATACCGCCACCAAGCAGTAATGGTTCATCCACTAACGCTCTTATGAACATAGATGGATATGCATTTTATAAATACAAGTTTCTGGACATTTAAAAGACATCTTTGTAGCAGTTAAGGAGTTAAATTTAAAAAAAACTGGAAAAATCCCAGCAAGCAGTAATCGTCAATGTAAAGTTCCTTTAAAAACAGATACACTCCTTTTGTCAGTACAAGTAGACAGCCTAGAAGGTGGCTTTGTCACCATTAAGAGTTAAAATTAATTCTAAAAAAAGATAAATATTAAATGAATTTTCAATTTAGGAAAATGAAATAATCCCACCAAGTAATAATAGTCTATTCAGTAAAGTTCCTATAAAAACAGGTAGGCATAGCTTTAGTTAATACAGGTATCCAGCCATGTAGAAGATAGCTTTGGGTTCATGAAATAGTTAAAATAAATACCAGAAAAAAGCCTTCTTGCATTATAAAATCTAATCCAATTAGAATGAAAACAAAATGCACCAACTGCAAAAAATGTGTATTAATAACACTAGTTGAAACTGAATTTCTCTAATTGAATTATACTTAAATATAAAACGAAATATATATTAGCTGGCTTGTAATAGAATGCTGTAAATTATGTATCAGTTATGAGCTGCTGCATCATCCTTTGTTTGGTTGGTTAAACTCCCAGGAGTACAGAAAAAGGCTGCAATCCTGCTGGTCTTTGTTCCCAGCAGGGAGAAGGCCCCTTTTGGTGGTCCTGAGGGTTAACGCCCTGTCCTTCTTTTCATACCTGTCATTTTAAATTGTCTTCACAGGCCATGCATCCTGGCTGAGATCTTGACCTGGTCATTCACCCTGACCTCAAGTCAAAAGAAAGATCACATCTAGTTATTAATTTTGAGCATTATGAAATGAAATCTTTCAGGTTATGTAGACACTAAATAATAATGAAGTAGCTTATGTTATTCTGTATTATAAATATAGGAGCTACAAGACAGCCATTGCATTGCGTTAACTGTCTGTCACAATTTTTTTATAGCTACAAATAGAAAAAAAATCTATGTGCTCCAATGAAGTTCATGATTTGTAATAGGATTTAATGTATAACCTCATGCAAATAATGCACCTAAAATGCTAATTTAATGTAAAGCAATCTAGGCCAGGGAAAATCCAAATAGAAACATTTCCTTAGTGACCTCTGACCAGGCCTAGGCAACAAGTATGTTGCCAGATATTTAAAAATCACAACTCCCAGCAGTCCCTGGCTGCAGAGTACTTCTAGTGGACTGCTGGGAGTTGTAGTTTTCGAACATCAGGAGATTTACCGGTTGCCTTTGCCTGCTTTAAAATAGCCACACATTGCTTTCAATCAATCTGTGTGTACATTTTATAATTTTCATAAATATCCCACTGGCTATGTAGAATATTATAATTAATATGGATGGTAGCTACCTTACTGCTTTGTATGCCAGGTAAAATAAAAAAATGGTCAAGCAGTACAATAAAACAGTAGCCCACTGGCTAAAGCCTGGCCTCTTCAACTTTAGGATGCCTATTCCTATAAAAAAGGCCTAGGATCCAAACATGACAGCATCTTTCAAGTAATATTAATATATATATGTATACACCCACACACACACACACATATATATATATCTATATATCTATATATATATATATATATATATATATATATATACACACACCTTAAAGGGCCACTATACTGAAAAAATTAGTGTGTGTGTGAATGTGAGTGAAGTGTGTGTGAATGAAATTGTGTGTGTTGCTGCATGCCTTCAATCCAGCACACATTTTGTTTAGGAACAGTATCGCCCCTCCCCCTTTTAACCACTCCCACTTGCATCAGACCTGACTTTTCCCCCACAAACCAACTATCAAGCCTACACAAAGCATACAGCATTCCAACTGTCAAAACTCTGTCACCATTCCAGCTACAGTAAAATTACCCCCAGAAAAATAGTTTTTGAGAGCAAGGAACTTGATTGACAGACGAAATGTAAGAAACATTAGATTGGACATTTAAAGGGCATGTCCACCCCCAAAACTATAATCCCCCCAACTACTGGCCCCACCATGTAGTGTAGTTTAATCCTTACCTCACATCCCAGCTCCATAGGGTTCTCCTGTAGACCCCCCCCAAAGTCCCAAAACTAACCACCAGGAGGATAGCAGGGCTCTGCCTGCTATCTTGCCTCCGGTAGATATTTGCCATGCGCACTGCAGTCCTTCTCCCCCCTCCCTCTCCCTCCCTCTCCCTCCCTCTCCCTCCCGTTCTACTATCCCTCCCCCTAGCGTCAATCCCCCTTAATATGCTGCTCCCCCATGTCCCCCAGCCCCAACCGCATATTTTTTTTTTCAAAAAGCTCCCCAAACTCTTACTTACCTCTCCGCTTTCTCCGCTGCACTGAATGACCGGCAGCCACGTCCGTGATTGGCTGCCGCTCAGCCAATCACAGACGCGACTGCCGGTCCCGCCCCTCTGCTTGCATTCTCGCAAGCAGAGGGCCGGCAGTGCGGCGGAGGAACGAGGGGAGGTAAGTAAGAGTTTGGGGGGTTTTCTGAAAAAAAAAATTATGCGGTTGGGGCTGGGGGACCCGGGGGAACAGCATGTTAAAAGTGAGTTCTAAGGGTGGACATACCCTTTAAAGAAATAGGTGGCAGATCAACTAAAAAATGATACAGTGGTGGTTGGGAAGTATTATAGTTTCCAGTTATGGTCAATGGTTAAAATAACCTATTTTCGGTATAGATGCCCTTTAAGTATCAGTTTGTCTATCATCTCACTTGTGGTTCCTTCAGCTCAAAACATTGATAAAGCTAAATGTATGCATTAACCATTAAAAGCTTAATGTATGTGTTTCTTAAAATTGAAATAAGGGCTGTTATGCTTAGCGTTACATTAAGGAGAAGTATGGCCTAGGTAACTAATTGATACAGCAGCCCACAAGATTTAGGGCAAGATTTACTGATAAGCATGCAAATTGAAAATCAATGCCAATTTGACATGATTTTTTTTTCTTGCTGAATAGCTAGAATGTAAGCAACTGATCTCACCAAAGGACACAGCAAATGGCTATTTCTCAGTTTTTCTCTCCTCTTTATTATATTGATAAAATATTGATATGGGGATATTACTATATACGCCTAACAAATTAAAGAAACTTAAATCTTGTTTATGGGGAAAGCCTTTGTTTATGTCAGTTATAATGTGAATGTAGAAAAAATCTAATATATGCGTCTTTTCCCCCCGTTCGAAATGGAGTAAAAATAAATGCAGATTTCTATGTAGTTTTTGCAGAATGTACACTGGAAGGGAGTATCCGCTCAATATGCTCAGCAATAAAGATGACAACTATTAACTACCTGGTTAATGTGCAGTTTGTAGCAGAAATCCATTAAGCTATTCTCAGACAAACTAATTAGCCCCTTGCTTGGTTTGTAATCAAAATGTTATTGTGTACAATGTTGTCCTATTTAAAAAATAGAATTTGTTTATTTTTTAACAAGCAAAATAGGGGTAAAGTAATGCTGACCATATATTATGTAATATACCTCCTGGCACTTCTGAGACATTCTGACTACCGCCTAGGCCAACAGTGAAATTACGCTTTTAATGCTGATTGCGAAGAATGTTCTAACCATTGGACATTGCGGGAAGATTGTCTGTTTGCACGTCCAGTATATTGTTCCATTGGAACATTGAATTAATGTAGTGCCTAGTTGTCTAAAAAAATGTAATCTATTGGCTGCACGGGTGTCTTTTACATACCTGAGGAAGGGGAAGTCATATCCCCCGAAACATTGTATGTTTTTTGCTCAATAAACCACTGAAAATGAAGTAGTGTGCTCCTCCAACTTATTTGCATTGCCGTATTACTGTGGCCCTTGAGGTGGAGGGCTGGGAGGATTGCACCTATCAATTGAAGGCCGTGCCAAAGGGGGTGTGTTTGTGTACCCTATTGGAATTATTTGGATTGTCTTTTGCATACCCCATGCAGTCAATGAAACTAAGGAGTTAAAGTTGCGCTAACTGATACTGTATAACTCAACTTTCACTCAACAACTACCTCCCAGTAAATGATCACCAGCATGTACTCTATAGCAATATGCATATCTGTTTTATTTTATTAGCCAACTCTGCCCTGACCCAAAACATCCCTTTAAATCCTCAGTTTATATATCAGGAGGGAGCCACCATAAACCCAGGCTAAGGACATCAGATTTGAAAACATTAAAACAGAGATGTCAATAATCAGACATAAGATAGAAAGATAAGCTGATGGGCATTTAAATAGCTTTCCCCTATTTTTTTTGCCAAAGATAAATAGTTTAGATCCCTGGTTAAGATGAAGTGAACTTCCTACTGCCCAGCAGTAAATCACTAATTATTACTGTCCTTTCACTCGATTGCTTCCAAACCTCCTTCACTAGTTCCTTAAGGGGAAACCAGCAGAGCTTAAAGGACTCAGGGGGCGTTTAAAAAAAGGAAGAAAAGCAGAGCACGGTATGTTGACAGGACAGGGAATCGGTGATAGAAACAGAGAAACAGAAAAGCAGCTTTAGTCCATCAATATATCAATACATATACATGACAATAGGTTGAAAAATCACTGATCTCTTTCTGTTTTTTTTTCACTAGGGAAACAAAGCCTGAGGAAATAATAAGGTTCCTAACAGCAATTGTTTCTGGGAAAAGTTGGCATATAATTGTTAAAGACAAGGGTGGGAAAGGAGGTTGAACTACAGTTCCCATGATTCTTAATGAGCAAATAGCCAATCCCTCAGGATCAGCAGTGTTAACTGAACTTTAAGCTGAGATGTTTAGTCAATAATATTCTCATACGGAAAGGAAAGTGACCAAAAATGTAAATATGAATCCATTGATCAGATTTATCAGAGTTATTAGATATCTTCCATTTTGGAACAAACAATCATCTTCAATGAACAAGTGGCTGGCAAACACCAGCTTTAGGCTGTTATCACCCATGTGTATGCGTTTGGTCACGTGGCATCTGTTGATCTGGACAGATCAACAAACAACACTCAAATGAACGCATACACATGGGTGATTATAGCCCATGTTATAATTGGCTATAATAAAGCAGCTATATGGCTGATAGCGTCTCTCTGTGCATAACGTTAAACCATTCTGAATCTTTAACACCCACTATTTGCTGGCGTTAAAGATTTTGTTGTGAAGAACCACTATTGGCTTAGAATGTTGGTTTGCGGTGTTTGCGTGTCTAAGTTTTTGTTTTAAGTTTTTTTGGTTCATTGGTAACACATCCTTGAGACGCAAATAGCCGATAGCTGTTATGTGATTTACAGTCTTAATTAACCATAAATATTCTTGGATTCCTCCTATACACAAACCAGGGTAAGGACTCAGATGGTCATGTTTGTGATGTCAAAAGTAAAATGGCCACTACTGTCAGAGAACATGCATTTGGCCATATTATTTAGACAATGGCATGACAGGTGTTATTTTACTGCCTGTATCACCCAGCAGCAAGAGGTCAATTATGTAACGGTGGTCACTGTTACAAAAGTCTCCACATTGACAACTGTGCAATGTATAAAATAACTAAACCCCCATACAAGTTCATTAGCTACAAATTATATATTCCCTTACTTTAGGAATTCTCTGTACTCTTTTCAATACGAAGAAAGTATTTGCAGACACTGGTTCCACTTTAAAGGAAAGGATTAATGATGTGAACATTTCACATTACCCCATCACGTGACTGATGACTTTGCCTCGTGTCTGCATTGTTTGTTACCCACAGAAACATCTTCTGCATCTGTTTAGAAGCAATTTCTGCACCCAGAATTTATTTATGGAAAGCCACAATTGAACTAGCTCGTTGAGTTCAAGTTCAGTTGTCTGCAGCATTGTGTTTGTTTGAAAAACTAATTTTCATGTAAAGTAAAACCAGATGTAGGACAAGGAAAGCTTTCTTTTATTTAATCTTTTCAATCATATTTGTTCGTTCCAAACAGGGCACCATTTTAAAAAGAGGGGTGGAGACATTGCACTGATAATAATTAATAATAATTACTGGTACTTAAAGGCCTAGAAATATATGTTTCTAGATTTAATAAAGTGGGCCTATGTTAAACCTTAATATAAAATGTTAATGAACTTGAATGCATTAGATTTTTTTTTTAGCGGACAGCTTTAACATGCAGCTCTGAAATCAGCAGCATTGTGGAGAAATCATTTTATTTTACAGGTTTTGGGGCTTTAACTGATTTCTGCAGACTTGATTCCAGAGAGGTCATGACCTGGTCATCAAGTTGTTACTTCATAGCTTTGGCAAAATGAGGAGGGGGAGGGGTTTTGAAAAAAATACTGTTTTTGACACAATGCCACTTATTTCAGAGATAAGAGATAAACAGGCTCATTTACCCAGACTCGCTGGGCAAATATATGGACTTAAAGTCGCGATAACCAGTTCAATACTGGTTATCGCCACTTGAAATCAATGTTAGCATCGTATAAGCAGGTTACGCAAAAATCCCCTGCGCATCTGACACCCGAGATTCAATATTGCATTTGCACTAGTTTTAGAGCTGGACTTCAATGTCAGCAAGTAGCTGGTGTAAAAATTCCACAGTGGGTAAATCCCTTACTGGGATTTACCTACATTTGCAAACACGATGTTGAATAGGGAAAGGAGAATTTACCCAGAATGGTAATGGCTCTGAGTAACTGAGCCAGACAGTTTTCTGTTAATTAGCTATTAAAAAATGTATGCAGAATAATTTATATTTTAACTGTCCTTTAGGTAAAGCTAGCCCTACATGGGCAGATGTTCTTCAGATCAGATTCCCAATCAATTTCAAAGATCGGAAATCCGATTGTAAGAACCGCTTGAGGTTCCCCACTTTGAGCTTCCGATCTTACGGACTAATAGGGACTTTTCTGCCTGGCCCGACCTGCATTTTTCCGATAAACCATTCTATATTGTCACGAAGTCGGTTGAAAAAGAATAAAATAGTTATTCACTCAACTTTACCATATTGCTCAAAATATCGACCCAGTGTATGGAGGAATTCAGACAATGAAAACCTAAAAGAACTAGCCAAACAAGCAAAACTGAGTTTGTGTTTCAACATTTCAATATAATATACTTTTTATATAAAAGTGAGGAATTCAGGCACCTTTCAGCCCTGTATCCATTGTAAGAATGAATGTATCCAATGTAAGAATGAATGTATCCAATGTAAGAATGAAAATGGAGTTTATTAATTAATAACTGAAACAGAAAAAGTTGCCAAATGAAGTCCAATGCTAGCTTATCTGCCTTTCCCATATCCATTTCATTAAGAGACAGTTTATGCATTTTCTTTCTAACCACTGTTTTCCTTTTAACCGTAAGTGAATATTAATTTTAACGTGGAATATGAAGAAGATGCATTAAAAAATCCAATGCTAAAGTAAAAAGCTTTACTTTTATGGAGAAAAAAATTAGCTAAAGAGCTCTGAAGATTACCACTTGGTGTTGTATTGTATTTTGTTTTAACCAGCCTGGCAGATCTGAATAGGGTGCTAAAGTCATACAGGGTTATTCAATAAAAGTTCTTATCGTTAAAAATGGTGCTAATTTTCCCCAACCAATCAGATCTTATTTAACATTTAAAAGCTAATATCTGATTGGTTAGGGCAAAATTAGAACCATTTTTGACGATAAGAACTTTTATTGAATAACCCTGATAGTATCTTATATAGATCGCTATATTGGGGCAAATCCAACATTTCTCTACAATAACGAAGTTATTGTTTCAGTTATACAAAATTTGAATGCGTAAACTTCTGTGTGTAATGTGTGTGTTTTCCTATGATTGTAGCCCATTAAGTTGATTCAACTTTTGCCATTGGCAACCTGTAATTTTGCAATGGAGACATGTTTTTCTCTATGTCTCAATTAAACTAATAATAAAAACAAGTTCCATTTTATATGAAAAATGTTTATCTTTTTTGAAATATTCTTTTTTCTCCTAAACAAATTAGTTTTCTACAGATTGTGGATTGTCCAATGTTGAGCCACGGTCCAATTTCCGCTAGTACACTGACATTTATATAAATAAGTCCTCTTTCACCATCATACCAGGACAATGACAGGTCAATAATTGGATCTCCATGTATCAGGAATATTTTATTTTAAATTACTGTTTTGTCAGAGCTTTCCTGGAATAAGCTTAAACTGCATTAATTCCAATCTAATCAAAATATCATTGAACGCAGTATGTGCAAATTAAAATAAATGGATAGTGATGTTGATAATGTTTTTTTGTTTTTCTTATTTATCTAACAATTTCTTTGAGAGTATTGATAGATCCCAAAGATGACAAAGAACTGCAGTCTGCATTGCAACCTATCAGGTCACATGGAAAATTTCCATTGGATTGTTACCGTCTCTTTACTACTGAGGGAGCTGATAACACTGTGGCTGCATCAAACGATACATATAAAGATCTTTCAGTCCAAATTCAGTCAGATTGCAATGGAATCTGCCATGAATTTGCAATAGAGGTCACATGTGTATGGGCAGCTTTAGTCCAACTTGCTTGGCTAAATATTCTAGTATTCTCATAGTTTGACCTTTATGGATCGGAAAACTGAAAAATGTTCCCACCTGTGCATTGCATATGTACAGAAATAGCATTGATAAACAAAGAAAGAAGAGCCGAAGCTGCAAAGAAATTTATACCAAATGAAAGCTTCACAATAACAATTACTAGAATCTAGTGAACATCTACTTCAGGAAGTTGCCTGTCCTCCCAATAAAGGCAATGGAAAGAACTGCAAGAAAGTACAGGATACAACAAAAGGAGCGGAGCTCATGGGCAAAACACGAACAGGTCTGATAAGATAAAATTAAATTTTATTGAGACAAAAACATGTTACACGGAGAGCCACAGCCTGACGCGTTTCGTGATATTCACTTCATCAGAGGCATGAAAGAACTGCATTGATTTGTTGGAGAGCAAAGAAGTGTAATTTGGTTTGATTGGTCAAATTGGCAGGGAACGTATAATAAAAGAAATTCAGCGCTATGGATTTGTAATAAAAATAGAGGCTCTCCCACAAATAATAAATCAAAATATGGCCATATCTGACTAACCGATGATGTATTGTATTTGAATTTCATATCATCACTTGTGAGCTAGCAAGCTGGCCATGTAAATTGCTGGCCTCAAGTGACCTGAGATTACCCTTTCATTTCAGCAAAATGTGCTAAACATCTAACTAAAATTGCACTGCTTGCTGGGTCACTTAATGTGGGTGATATTATTTATTTAATGTAAATATCATAAACTAATTGGAAGCTGGGAACAACAATAACGCTAGCTATATGATGCATATTTCATGATTATTTTTGTCTAATTGACCAAACCATTAGCTAATTGCTATGTACATTCTTTATAATCTTTAATTTTTGAAGCATATGTAGATCCATTATGTTCTATATTTTGCAAAGAAAAGATAATGGAAAGAAACGATAAACTGGTTCATGTAGGGTGTGCATTTCTCGTATACTGAGTATAATATAAGGCTCAATGCCAGATAATGGGTATAGGAAAATCTAAATGAGCATGATGTGGCAAATACTTCACCAGAGATGTCCTGTCAAGCATATATATGATTGGTTTAATATTAAAGGAGTAATCACTACGTCTAGGGCCCAGTCCTGGGGCTCCCAGAGATGTCACTGCTAAAGTTTTAATTAGGGGAAAACTTGACTAAAACTGTTTGAGTCTGCCTTACAGAAGTGAATGGTAATTAAAGGAAACCCAGTGCTAACATCTAATGCTATCATTACTTGGGATAATCATCACTAAGTAATCAAGTAAGTTAGGAAGAGTTAATGTTTGATTAACCATCTCACATGCAAATAAGATGAGGAAAGAGTTCTGGGTAGATGTTACCATTGTAGCCCTTAAGGAAATTCTATACCTTAAGTCATTTTTGGTGATATCTAATAAACAATGGTATTTTCAAATGACTTTCAATGACACATACTGTATTGGGACCCTAATAATGTGTATTATATTCCTATATGCAACAATGTGTGGGCAAAATTCTATAGGCAACAATCTACTTGACATGAATATAAAAAGAAAGCTGCAAGCCTATATAAACTATGCAGAGTAGAAACAAAGGACCTCCTCCATTTATTTTCCTTTAAATGGACAGTAGTTTAAGAATCTATTTTGCATTTTATAGGTGCACAGCACATTAATTCTCTGCATATTTGCATATTAGCTGCCATTTTGCTTGCACCAGAATGATTAACTCTCATACATAATAAACATGCAGATATCCACTGAAGAATTTATCTATGCAAAAATGTAGTTCTCCATTCTTATTTTATTGTCTGCGGAAGGGAAACTAAATGGGAGATAAATTGCTTTCATTAATAGGGTTTATTTCTCCTTTAACAATCATTTTGCGAAGCACATTCCACTAGTTCATTTCAGACTGGGTGAAGATGTGTGTGGAAAATGAATATAAAGGCCTGCATGTGAATGCGCTATTGTCTGCTCCTTCAGTCATCATGGCTAACAGTCATTATGGTATTGAGTTATTTAGTCTGCATATGGAAAGGCTATCAGCTCTGGTCTTTTGGGTTCCATGCCAGAAAAACATATCCACATGCTTTCTACCTCTAAACATAAAAGCAAAAGGTGTTGTTCTGGTCAAATACAGAAATAATTTTACTAGCATATGTCTAATGTTAAAACTGCCCCTATACTGCCAAAGGCATTAAAACACCATCTGTGAAACAGATTTTTTTTTATTAAAAAGATCAGTTTAACATTAAGCATCTGGGCAGATGATGCTTTTTATTTGACCTCTCAACTTCCACCTACCTTAACCCCCTTTACTGTGTACACTTGAGATTTCTACTTAGAATTACCCATTCCAGTACAACTGGCAACATGTAATTCTAGCACGAAAAAACATATGAAAAACACTAACAAGTCCAAATAGCTTGCACACCTGGGGAGTTATCCCTACTAACATTTGCCTGTCAACTTGCAGTTTGGTTTGTGTAGAAACTGACAGAAAGGGGCCCTGTTTATAAAACTTGCACTGTTAGATTGAATTTCTTTCTATTCAGTGGAATTTGACTGGAGTTTCATCAAATCAAAATTATCAGGTATAAACAAGCCGTAAAGAATTTCAGGTGAAATAGGAATAACAGACTGGCAGTTTCATTGATCTTGAATTGGAAATACTGAATTCCCCAAATGTCTTAACGCTCTAATGGTTTTAAGTTTAGCCTCGATTTCCCTTATTGCAAACTATTTAGCCTTCTCCATCCCATAGGGTATAATGGGGTTTTATCAGGTGATGAGTGTTTGGGGACAAATTATTTCCCATGTCAAATGTTGTTAATTAGTTGGGAATTTTCTGTGCATTAGTAGAAGGCAAGTAAGGAACAGAGAAGGAAGAGGGATAGTGACATTCTAAATCTTTGACATATTTGGAGTGTTTTTCCCCTGATTCTGCCTCCCTAAGGACAGTTATAAAATGATACTTTGTTACTATTTGAATTATAGTTACGTTCACCATAGTTGGGTTCAATGATTTAAATTCAGAAAAATATACAGTCTCCAAGGACTGAATATACCAAGATTAAACCAAAATGATTCAACAGCCTGAAAGAATATTCCAGATGTTTTACACTGGCAACTGGTAGCTGGTCCAGAAAAGTACACAAATATTTTTCTTATAATGTTTTCTTAGGCATGATGTTTCAATAGTAGCTGTTTCTAAACAGAACTGGGACTTACAGTCCTATAAAACTCCTTTGGATTTTAGTCATGGGTGAACTACAGCCCATCTTATAGAACCTGGGGATCACGGAAACTACAGCTGGAATGTGGGAGGACTTTTGTATATGCTTTATGGCCTACATTTTGTACAGCTTCTCTCAATAAAGTAACTCTTTCTTTCCAGTTTGTTATTTTAAGAATGTACAGTGGTCAGGTTAAGGTCGAGGTTATTGGATTTTTCTTTGTATTATGAATTTCAAGTCAAGTTTAAAGCAGAATTGATTCATACCTCATGAGGTTTTTTTTTAGTAGGTCCAAGTTATAAATATAGTGGGTTGTTGATTGAGTTCCATATCAACTAAGCCCGCTTTGCTACTGGTCCATGTTAATTTCAGATTAAAGTCTTCACTTGTGTTGAAAAATATGCTCTGTGCCCCAAGGTTAAATTACTTTATGGGTCTTAAGTACTACAGTTATTTTACTGGCATGTAGAAAATGTCTTAGATATCTGCATAGTTTCCAGGTAACAGAAAATGCATTTTATTCAAACATAATATTTCTTTCGTATAACTAAACATGTGAAAATGCACAGAATAGAAATTCCTTATATATTGTGCCTCTATTCTATTTAGGTTAATGCATAAATAAAGTTCACACAACAATACAAATACTGTTGAAAAGCACATATGTAAACTAAAAAGAATTAGTATTTGGCATAGTAATCAAAGGTGACATTTTAGGTTAAGTGTTAATATGTTAATATAACCTAAATATTTTTTTCAATGTAGATCTACTCACATTACAAAGCTGTACAAAAAAAAGCAACATTTGCTGGTAAAACAACTTCTTCTATTAATAAGACTTTTAAAAAAAATCACCCTGGGTTTATTAACAACAGGAAGTGGATGGGATCCATTTTATTCACTAAAATTGAATCCATTTTATTCAATAGATTGGTTTAAACCAAAAATCAACCACATCAACCCATCAAAGTCCCTCCTCAATGGAACCCTAATATTTGAAGTTCTAAAATGGATTTAAAATTGGCATTTAAAGGGGATGTTTACCTAGGAATCTTTTAGCTGCTTTTTATTTATTTGCACTTTTATTATGTCTCTCTTCGAATTAGAATTCATGCTGCTATCTGTTTGTTCTACTTCAGTGACCCTAACAACTATAAAGAGGATTGATTTTGAGGCTAGATTATTATTATAAATGCTATTTTTACTGCTTATCTTCTTCCATTCATCTTCCAGTCAGTCATTCAAACCATAGCCAAATCGCTTGGGCCTGTGACCCTTGCAACCAAAGAGGAATTTAAATGACAAAATGGAGATTGCACAACAACGAAAATTCAATTTTCAAATAATAATGCAAGATGTTCTTAAATACCATTCTCTATGTCAAAATAAAATATCATTGTAAGGTTAGTTCCCCCTTTAAAGCAATCAATATCAGTTAACTCTATGTGGACCCTTAACCCTAGTAAAACAATTATGCCCACAAAACCATGAAACATTAAAATACATAAATTATCCATGAGCCTCCTTTCTGATGAGAAGGTCATGCACTCTCCCTGCACCATACAAATATTTGGTTATATTTCCCCGAAAAACTACTAAATAAACCGAATACATTACTGGTCCAACAAATTAAAAATAACTAATAACAAAATAGGATTGTGTTAAACACGTTCAGCAGGCGATCAGAATGGGTTTTTATAAACAAAGTTGACACATGATGATTTTCTGAGGATAAACTTTGATGACAAATCTTATCCAAGCAATATTTTATATAATAAAAATACATTTATGACAGTGAATTCACCAAAACAAGCTTTCCCTGTTATTTACTATCCGATAAATTTAGTCTAGGATCAGACTGGCTAATCCTTAAAATACTACAAAAAAGTAGCATTTCATTTCTGCTGATGGTACCTTATAAGGTAAGAATAATATCTGGGGAATGGTGCATTGTAGCCTTTCCCCAGTGAGTGATAAGCACTGCATGTGACAGCTGCGTTTTAGTTAGCGGGGTTCTATGATGAGTTTACCAGGGCAATTCCTACCCCCCATTATTACAGAGGGAAGGGTTTACAGTCAGAACATCCTTGGGAATTTACCAAGAGCCACAACAATAAATTCCCTAGTTCTAGTCATGCTAACTACAATTTAAAAAAGTGTAGAGTGTGTTTAAAGGGAATGTCCAGCCTAAGTTTTGTTTTATATTGATGTACAGCAACCCCCCAAACACCAGTTTCACCTTATAGATAATTCCCAAACATGCCCCTGAAGTGACTTACCCGGTCCCTCGCCTTCTGGTGCTCGTTTCGAACAAGAACAGCAGTAGTGAGGAGCTTTCTGGTTGCTGCTATCAGGTGACGTCAGGTCACACCTTGATTGACAGCTGTGACCAGAGTGCTACAGAGCAGAGGACTAGCAGAGCAGAGAGGTGAAGGACCTGGTCAGGTAAATCCCTTCAGGGGAATCTTTGGAAATTATCTTATGCCAAACTGGGGTTTGGGGGGTTGCTGTACATTAATACAAAAAAATTTTTTTTTAGGCTGGACATTACCTTTTGTGGTGGCTGCATGGGTTTCTAAATAGTCACCCATGTGGTTTCCACAATCTATTTAATATCGCAGTTGCAGCAGTTTTTAGTGACAATAATAATAACAACAAAACACCAGACCCACAGGTGGCCTAAAATCACACAAAACTTTACACCAAAATTGGATTGACCCAGCGCCACAACTGAGATTTTAAATCATGACTGTAGCCATGGGGGGGAAAAATAACCAAACTTTTTTATACTAGATACAATATGGAATCATGAACACATCTCTCCGATTAATAATAATGTAGTGAAGTGTAGGTTCAAGACAAGCAACATTGGCTTCTCTTACCTTATATAGTCTGAGGGCCGCCTCATGTCTGTGATTTGTGTTATGTAAGCGCAATTTATCCACACTGTTGGTGTAGTAATCACATGCATTACATTTCAGATGTACAGGATTACCAATGGCAATGCATTTCAGTCTCCACTCATTGGTTTTTCCTCCTTCTTTGATGTGAGCGACCAGCTGGTACTTCTGCATGTGCTTATCAGTCTTGCAGTGTAGCTGGAAGTTTGCTTTCAACTGAGTGTTATAGTTGCAGAGCTTGCACTGGTAGATGTCTCCAATTACAGCTCTCCATTCCTCTTCAGGCAGAGAGCGTTCACTGCTCACATGTACGTTCAAGGCCTCCAGACTATCAGAGTTGAATTTGTTACAAACAGCACACTGGAATAACTTGAGCGCTGGGTCACTGATATAAGGTGACAGCTCTCCTGCCGTAAGGAGGGATAGGTCATCACCTATTAGCTGACCACTGGCGAGCCGGATTTCAGGTGGCAACTCGTTATTTACTACGAGAGGAATAAAAACAAAACAAAAAAAAAATGAAAAGGGGGAACTTGCAGAAAGCACAGCAAACACAAAGGAATCCGTAAAATAAAGCTTTGCTTTCTCTGGAGCTTAAACTATAAAAAGCCATAATAGGATTGAACCAGGATCAATTACAATCATCCCTTTCAACTTTTAAATTCCCTCATCAGATAGCTTTAATTACTCCTGGTGGGCATGATGTCATTCAGGAATCGGTATTTTCAAAGGCAGGAAGTTTGATCAATAACATAACAATACAGCAATGCTTTTTGCAACATACTCTAAATGAATTTATAAGGCACTAATTGTAGTTTCACAAAATATTAATTGTACCAGATGGCACTTTGGGATATAGATAGGTGGTTACGTATTAAGACCAGATCTAAATCACTTTGTGTTATAATTACCCAATAACATTTGCTAATGAATTGAAACAATATTGCGGCATACAAAAAGAGCTGTAAATAATTATTGTGTAAAGCATGAAGTGGAGGTCTCCAGCTAAAAACTACTCAACCAAATGTGCCAAGAAAAATAACTACCTTTCATGCCATACTGTAGGGCTCACAAATACACATCTCTCTTATTTTTTAACCACTGTAATGAACTTCTTTAAAATTAAGAAATATGAGCATTGACCATAAAGATAAAATACTCTCAATAATATCTCAATCTCTATTCAGGGCTGAAGATTTCGGTTAGCTAAGAAATCATTAAACCCTTAATGCAAGCTATTATTCAAATGGATTTATATCTTGTGTTTGGCATTAGTTTAAGTGACACTTTAGGTAACAAGCAATGAGAGTTTAGAATTTTAGTTGTTACTGCAAATGGCAGTAGATTAGATTTTGTTTGGGCTTTAACAATCAGGATGTAAATGTGTTGCTGCTTGAATATATGTGAATCTTATTAGCTATTTCCTTATTCTGGTTTCATTATCTGCACTTATCTTACAATAATCCTAATAAATGGCCAAGACCACTAAAGCTGGGTACACACGATGAGATATTTTGGTCCGATCGACCGATAGTTCAGTGTATCGGTCGATCGAACCGAAATTATCGCATCCGAAAGTGCCCATGTCCGATCGACCATTCGTCCGAATCGGACGAAAGGACGATCGGACAGGGTGGAAAACCTCGTCTGATCGTGCGGTCCTCTATGGACCGCACGATCGTTCACGGTGACTATCGGACGCTGCTGCTTTTGCCGCGACCGACAGTCCTTCCTCCTGGCCGACCGTTCGAAAGTATCGAACGGTCGGTCAGGAGGAAAAATCGATAGGTGTGTACCCAGCTTAAAGACTTGTAAACAGGTTAGATATTCGTTGGCCGTACAGGCTACACGTGACATTGTTTGGTGATCTTTCTTGCTGGATAGCTACGCCATTTGTTCCCGATCACTGCCCCTCCCCTAGCAATAAATGTGAACAGACTGCTCCCCAAGTCTATTGGGGAATCATTAGATGATAATTGTTGAACCCATCATCTAACAACTGGTCCTAACAATCATTATCTAAAGGGGGGGTGTTGTAGTTTAAGCTGGGAACACACTACAGTTTTTTAGAAAAAAGATGACAGACAGGATCTGCAAGATCCTGTCTGCCATCTTTCAAAAATCTGCATAAACACAGTCCCAAGCGTTCTCCCCCGATGCACATCATAGGGAGAATACTCAAGACTTTGTGCTTCCCTTGGCCGTAGCAGACACCTCTATAGGGAGTCTAGCACGGGCAAGGGAAAGTTTTGTTTTTTAGCTGCGCGCTCGTTCAGGAAAACCGCTACACACACTAGCTACACACACTAGCGATAAAGCCCGATAATTTAGCACTAGTGTGTGTACCCAGCTTTTAGTTGGACAGTTATCAATATGTCTTGTGTAAAACCCAAAAGAATATAAATGACTAATTATAATTTAATTATTATTAACAAACTAATGGGGAGATGCAATATCGCAACTCCCTGTTTGTTACCTTTACACAACACAGGCGTAAACGCGATGCATCACAGTATTGTGTAAATGTAAGATGTGGGAAGATGTGCCAGTTGCGCAACTTAAAAGACCCAATACAACTCCGTGTTAAGTTTTGCACTACCTTGTAACGCAAACCATTTTAACATAGGAAATTGTATTGGGTGAGCTGCCACGTTAAATAAGGGTAAACCCCAGGTTTAAACAGCTGCTGGCGAGTATGCCAAAAAAAAAACGCACATCCACAGCAAGCTATTCACAAGCAGTTGTGCGGTTCTAAGTAGTGAGTTTTTTTAATGTCAGCTATTAATTGGCGTTAAATATTCCCATAAGGGTAAATCGCTCTGGGTAAATGAGCCTTATTGTGTTTTTTCTATCATTAATTACTAAACACCATTATTTTTGTTGCCAAAACTTAAAAATAAGCAACCGATGTTTTTCTTTCATGTTTTGTGGCAGGAAGTTAGAAGGAATAAAACCTTCTAGTTAACCCAAAGGATACAATACCAATATTAAGGTTAGTGTTGTCATAGGAATCTTCTAACATTTTATTTCTAAACATTGAGAAACGTAAATTATGTTACCCTCTTATCTGCTTTTATTTTACAGTCTAGACAATGGGGCATTCCAATATCCTTTGTTTTCTTTTTTTTTTGTTTAAACAATTATATTATTATTTAAACATTTAATTCATCAAAAAGGTCTTATTTCAGCTACTGACCCTGTTTTTTGTGCAAAATTAAAAGGTCAGTTGGTCCCGAGAGGACCAAACTTACATTTATTTTCATGGAACAGAAATAGCTCTATAATGTGATTAGAATTCATCATTTTAAAATACACTGTACCTGCTCAATTTACTTTGAGTGAATGGATTTTTCTATTACAATAGATCATCATTTATACACATATATATACAAGCTGAAGTAGATACTGACCAAGTCCTGGCGCCAGTGCTGCTGCTGTGGCATGATCTAGTTGGAATGGGTTAATCATCATCTGAGGGTCAGCTGGGCTTTCCAGTTTCATCCCAGTCAGACCTATATTTTGGGCTAGGTAGTACTGATAAAGCTCTGCCTCAGCTGGTGCAAGGCCTAAGTGCAGGTTGTGTTGGATCTGTTTCATGTTTTGTTGTAAAAGCATCATGTTATGCATGTGCTTTTCACTAGTCATGTGAATGCGAAGATTTCTTGCCACATTAGTTTCATAATCGCACACCTCACAACGCCAGGTGGGTTTTTGTTTTGGTTTAGACGGAGATGGTGTCCCACAACCACTGAGGCTTGTGTTAGGTGCTGGGGAAGTATGGCCATAAACCTGCTCACCATTCCCATTTTGAAGATTCTGGACATTATTTAGGTGCTTGTCTGACTGCATATGAATACTGAGGTTGCCTTTGGTAGTTGTAGAGTAGTTACAAACCTCGCAACGGAAAGGTTTATAGCCACATGTGTAACTTTCACCCCTGGCAAGCCGAGGGTGAGGCTGTCCTGTCTTACAATAAGCACAAGAGCCAGTTGACTCTGGGTGTTTCTCCTTCATATGGGCCTCTAGAGTCTGCTGATACTTATAGTGCCAGTTGCACTTTGGGCATTTCAAAGTTTTGCATGAGTTCCTAGAATGCATCATAGTCATATGGCCACCCAAAGACCTTGATGACCCCAACACTGTATCACATTTAGGACACTCTATGCCATTTCCTGGTGAACCCTCACCTATGCCATGCATGCCATGTGTGGAGCTGTGCTGATGAGTATTAGAACTGTCTTCATCCCCTCTTAGTATTTCATTTGGAGAAAGAGATGTTGCACAGTCTTTACTGGCACTTGTATCCTCAAAGTCTTTGCCACTAATACTATAGCTGCTCGCCACATTAATATTATTTCTAAGAAAAGCAGTCTGTTTTTTCTTCTCTAAGTCTTCAGAAACAGTCACAGAGGAGGAAGAGTTACCCTTTTCTATAAATTTTAGCACACTAGATGATAAAGGAGAAATGCTTTGGTTTAATAGAGGAAAATCTTTGCTACCCATACTATCAGCTAGGTCACCTAAAACCTCCTCCTCGTCAAGTTCATTAGAATAAGAATCATCTTCTTCATCTACATTTTCAGTAGGCTCACTTTTAATAGGAAATTCCCCATTAGGGTGTGAGTTACTGATTTCTTTTTGCCTTTCACAGTTGATTTCTTGGTCTTTGCTGTTCACATGCTTTTCTGAGTCAGATGATAGGTGACTGAGGGACATAGAGGTAACTGGGGTTTTTGCTTTTGGACTAGATAGTCCCCCCAAGTTTACTTCAGCCTTTGGCATTTGGTTGACCCCTATCGGCTGCTCTGATGAGCCAGCAGTACTTGCACTTCCTTTCAAAAATGCAAACCCTGCTTGCAAAGACTCACCATTTTCAACATGAAAAGCACTCCATAAACCACGGAAGGTTGAATCAGGGCCTATGAGGTTTGCAGTAGAAAAATGGGGGAAAACAGAACTGGGTTTTTTTGGTTCCAGAAAGCTTATAAGAGGTTCTTTGTCCTTGCCAATCCCCTGTATAATGGCAGAGACATATTTATTATTGAGAAGCGTTTGCTCCTCTTCATTGAGGGTCATCCGATGATCATGCACAGCATGGGTTACAAATGACCTAATATAACCAAATGACAACTTGCACAAGAAACACATTAAAACAGGTTTCCTTTTCCCATCACTAACACAACCATCAAATTTGGACAAGTCCACATTGTTTGGAACATCTTTGGACACACAGGAGTTTTTGGCTGAGCCATCACTGGTAAGATAGTCTTTATCTCTCTTATGTCGGAGATCATAGACGCGGAAACTGTGCAACACAGGACCAACTCCTGCTAATGCTGAGGTATTTGGGAAAGCCTGATCGGCCGTAAATGGTTTCCCGAGGGATGAAGCAATATGAAAAGTATTAATAATCTGTGGGTAGAAAGACATGGATGCAGAAACAGACTGCTCACCCTTTTCTCCAGCTGGGGTAAGTGAGTCCAGAAACATTGCTGAAGAAAAAAGTTTACTATTTGGTCCTGCTTTTGCATTCTGCCCACTTTCTTTGGAGTCCTCAATTATATATGCTGATCCATCAGGTTGGTAAACTATGTCCCCTATTAAATTTTCCACATCGCTGTCCTCTAGCTCACTAATTTCACTGTCATTGTCATCTTTCAGAACAGGGAGGCGAGCGTTAGGGCAGTGGTGTTCCATGTATTTTTGTAAACTGGGAAATGCAGTGGCACATTCATTACAGGGTATCTCTTTTGTTGAGGTAACCTGAGTGGCAGCTGCATTCTCCACACTGAAACCCAGTAAGATTTCACTTTTGCGCTCATCCGTTCTTAGGCTGTCATCTGAAGGGTTGTTTTCCCTGTCAGGATCCATCCCTGTGACTTTCTCTGGCACCTCATTATCAAGTTGTATCGGTCCGCATAGCTTTGATGTGCTTTGCCCATTTTCTTGCCTTAAGATTGTAGGAGAGTCACAGGTTTCCATGGCAATTCCTACACGTGGATCTCATTTCATCCAGTCTGTCAGGGACCTAAAAAATATATATAGATAAATCAATATACAACAGTCAAAGGAGTCACATTGTTGGTGATAAAATGGTGCACTAACACTATTACAAATGCTGGTATCTTAATGGCAATTTCTTTAAAAGTTTGTAAACCTGTTGCAGATAATGATTACTGAACTATGAGTTTGCAAGTCTGATATACCACATCAATACTAATAGTGCCATTTACATCAATGTCACATGTTAACCTTGACTTTATGTTGCGATTTTATTTTAAAAAAAGTTAACCAAAGACTAAAACCAAAGAAGATGATAGTTTTACCTGACCATAGCCATGTTATGTATGTATTTTATTTCTTATATAGCGCTACATATTCCGCAGCACTTTACAATTATTTTACTCAATTCACATCAGGCCCTGTCCCGAAGAGCTTACAATCTAATCACTTTATGTACACATACAACCTATCAGTTTGTATAACTCACAAAAGCAGTAAATACTGACTTGCATTTTGTTGTAAGATTTTCTTAAATCTACAACAAACTACAATTCTGCATTGGACATCCTGTTATACATGACAACTTGTCTTCCATAAGGAACAACCCTTTTAATTCTGGGGAGACTGCTTATGGAACAATATTTAGAGTTTAATATTACTGAACACTCTCCTGAAGGATCTAAAAATCTAATTAACAATAGTATTTTTTTCCTACAATAAGCAGGTTAAAGCAGAATTAACTAACCAAAGATTTTGAACTATAATCCTTCAGGATGTTGGTGATTAAGTTCTGCAACAGCTAGAAAGAGCCTCTTTAGTCAATTTACCACACATCTGTAATGTAGGCACATCACTCTGCAAATACATTGCTCTTTATGAAATATTATTTGATAACACCATAACTAAGCATTACTACAAGGCTTAAAGTCCATACACAAGTCCGATGAACGGGTGTGTCAACTGCTGAGGCGTCGGTCCTCATATGCCAAATCGGACATGTGTATGTAGGTTAAGAACCAATCATCTGCTGTGCATATCAGGAATAGGCAACATTTAGCACTTCTGTCAAATCAGAATTCAAAGCACCACCAGCTTAGATGTTCAGAGTTGCTTTAAGTTTAAAGCCTCCAACTGCTGGAGTGCCAAACATTTTTAAAACCTGATCTTTGTCATCATAATTCTGCT
Organism: Hymenochirus boettgeri; assembly: GCA_019447015.1. Lineage (NCBI taxonomy): Eukaryota > Metazoa > Chordata > Amphibia > Anura > Pipidae > Hymenochirus > Hymenochirus boettgeri. The sequence continues at coordinate 231,758,318 of CM033474.1, read as the reverse complement.
TTAGGCTGGGTACACACGGAGGGACTATTTATCCCTACCGAGTGGTCGCTACGAGTGAGAGCTCGGCCGGGACAAATGTCCGTTGGTCGCGGCAAATTCGCCCGCAGCCAAATTTACAGACGATCAATCGTGCGTTCCCATAGGCATCCGCATGATCATTCGGAATTTTCAACCACGTCCAATTGTTCGTTCATCTGATTCGGATGAACGGACGATCGAGGTCGGTCACGGCCGGCCACTCCACACCAGCAGATATTTTTGGGTGACCGACCGAAAGTGCAGTGAATCGGTTGTTCGGCCGAAAATATCTGCTGGTGTGTACCCAGCCTTATACATTATTTGAGCGCTCATCCTTGTAACAGACAATAAAGCCCTATAGTTAACATAATCTCTTTCCTAAACAGACCCATGATTCATCAGTTAAATGAAAGCATGATAGCTACAGCAACTGTAATACATGAACAGTTCTTGTGATATTATCATTTTTGATGTATATATGTTAGATAACAAATTTCAAGACTTACTCTCAATAAAGGTCAAAGGAGAAATTGAATGTACAGAACAGGGGCTCATTTTTTTTCCTGTATTGAAATGTAATTATGACAGCAATGTCAAAAGAAGGAAAATTATTGGTTTTAGATACATCAGAAGATTTGCAGAGAGTGAAAATTATTCGAAATTAGTTTTGGTATCTGTGATGGCCAAAATGACAGCCTAATTGCTTCTAAATCAAACATCACAAAGCTTGGTGTGTAATTTTAATCATTAATGAGCTTCAGGTTAATTATGCTCATAAAATGCATGGAGATTTAAACCCCCTCTGAATAATTTGATCAAAAAGTGCATGAAATAGTCATAATTTTCAAATTAGTACAGTAGCAGACATGTTTACCTTTAGCATTAAGAAACTATACACAAACAACACGTGCCCATAGAGTCAGACATTCCCAGTAGATCGCATCACCACGTGAAGTAGTACCATACAACAGTTATGTATTTCTTATAGTCATCAACACTGGATATAATGATGGCAGAAAATGTAGTTTTAAGGAACAGCTCCTCTCGTAAATGTAAAAATTCTGCAACATAACCCAACCCAAGCGAGGAGGTTCATTTTCAGCTGATCTGCAGTGCATTAATAGGGTTGATTGCTAATGCCCATATCATAATACTAATGCACTCAGCATATGCACACACACAAAATTCTTGTCCACAATACTCTTTATTTTCTACAATATATCTCAGTCAGACTGGTGCCTAATGTCTAATTGATAACCTCATGCACATCAAAACAGACCCTCTGCTGCAAATGACCTTTGCTGTATGCTGCATCTTTAAGCTAAGGTAACTTAGTAATGGTGGAATCCCAACTTTCGAATCATATATAAAAAAAGCACAACCAAGACTTAAATTAGGTTTTATATTAAAGTAATCAAACTGGTATTGTTGCCATAACAAACATTTCAATAAATTATCCTTCAAGTATTAATCAAACACCTCTTAAACAATGACATCAGGTTTCAGTAAGAGTTGTGTAAACACACGTGCTCTGGTCTCCAAATGAAACAAATAGGATTTCTTTGAACTAATGGGAATCTCGTTGTGTATGGGAGATGTATATTTATATAAGTCACTCACTTGCAGAATTTATGAGAAAATTTTCTTATTTGGTGGTCTGGCTAAAACGTTAAATCTAAATAATTAGTGAACATGTTCCAGAAACGATCAGTAAAATCTGTGTCAATTAAAGCAGCTTCTTTAGGTGTCATTGTGAACAGTCAGGAGGGGAAAACGTTTGCATGTTAGAAAGTCATGCCCCTCTTGAAAAACCTCAAGCAAAGTTATGCAAGCATTGGAAAAGCAAACAGATCTGCTGCCACTAAGAATGCTTTAGAAGCCTCCACTGAATACAAAACGAGGCAAAAAAAAAATCTATGAAAAAAGTTACTAGGCTTTAAATTCAACCCCCGGAACCTAAAATAATAGAAACTCCCGGTCAGCAAGGTGCATCAGAAAAGCTAACATCCAAATGAAAAGGAAAAACTTACCTCTCTCTGTGTGGAAAGCAAAGATTCCTCTGTAATTCAATACACTACTGACTTCAACACTAAAATCCCTTCATCAAAATTCAAGGTGGTGGAGGGGGGGGGGGTTGCCTGGTAGTTAAATTACCATCTTCTTTTTAACTTCTTAGTAAGTTTTTTTCCCAGTTTAGAGAATTAAAATTGAATGTACCTGCACAGTAACCTGCCAATGGGTAAAATCTGAACTGACAAAACAATGGTAGAAGGGTCTTGTGCATTCGAAATGCAGAATTCTGATTAGAAGGAGGGATCAGAAGCATTACTTTTCTTTTGCTTTTAATTGAGATTGTCCGAGCCTTCTTCTACGGTCTAGTGAAACGGTGTTTGTGAAATGATTAAAAAGAATGTGATCTGATCAAGAGGATAGAATAATGGGAAAGGAATGCTAGGTTAGCCACAGAGCTAAGAACTGGGGGGGGGGGGAGAGACCAATGAGCTTCTTAGGCTATTGTTTTTATTCCAATCTGTTCTTTGGCCACCTCTAATACTTTATGTCATCCATTCACTTGTTTGAGAAAGGGTTAAAAGTTACTCATTTAAGGAATAATATGCAACCAAATGATGATCCTTAACAAGGGGTAAAAAATAATTAAATAAATAAATAAAAATCCTTGAATTATATCAAGTTTCCAAAAGGTCATCACTGTCTCTGCTGTGGCCTTTTCCCCATACCAAATCCTCTATCAATATGTCATAGTGAGTTAGTCAAAGACAAAAGGGAAGCTCAGTGTGAAAACTGCACATATATCTAATCCTGACAAAGCAATGAATAGACCTTCACAAGTATAATTATACTTGTTTATTTGTTGCCACGTACAGAGGACTGATGAAAAAAAATCCATCAAAGTGGTATTATGCAGACACCAAGAGCTTCTTTTCTTTAGTTCCTAAAGCCACATTGAAGCTTAAATTCCTTATTGTTAAATTCAGAAGGAAGGGGGAGAAAAAAGATTTTGGCTGAACTTTTTTTGCATCACTTGCTGACAGGTCTTTTCTACTGGGATGTATTTTATAATGAATTAAAATGAAACTTGTACTGGTACAGTAGCACTTTTTTTTGTTGACAAACTCCCTTATGCATGGTAAGTGTTCCAAACTTGGAGTGTACTTTTGTGGTTCACTTTGTTCACCGTCCTTGTCCTCACTTTTATTTCTCTACAGGTCCTGAATGAACTGATGATCTAAACCAAAGATTTGCAACTTTTGATCTCATTTTACATACGAAAGAGCAATTGCAGTGTCCAAAAAAAGTTTCTAAAAATGACTTAGAATTTCCAGGGAGGTAGGAGACATGACTCCAACCTCCTGTTTTTACTAATTGTTGTAGATTTCTGTTGTAAAAAAGCAGTTTTCCTGGTGTAACTGATACCTCTTCACCCCAACCCCTTCCTGACATGCTGACAGTCAACCTTTGTCTGACATAGGCACACATGAGATAACCATGACTTTTGGGGATATTCACATGGAGCCACATCGCTGCAGGCATGGGTTAAAGTAACACTACGTGATTCACTCTCAGTTAACGTGACTTTAACCCCTTGCTTGCAGTGGCTGCGTAAGTGTCACAAAAGGCTCTCGCACAGTCGCCACAAGCTACTCACCAGTGACTGCGTGGCTAGACTTCGTCAGTGACAGAGGAATCGCAGTTTTGACATCCCCAACTTAAATTCATTGCTCACCTTCATCTTAAGTACACTAAACATATGTGGGAGCTGCCATATTGTTTCTCTTTGTCTAGACATTCTACATAAAAAAAGGATGTAACCACCAAATATATAGATTCGTCCCCAGCGCCACTATTAAGGTATGCCCATATAAATCCCTTTATGTTTAAAGGATAATTAGGTTATGTAGGTATGTTTAATGTGTGCAAATTAGGCAAAGTTTAGAAGGCAAACAATATGTTACTGATGAACTCTTAAGTAGCCATTTCACTTTTAAAGACCCTAAATGAAATAATGAAGGTCTATTTGGAGGGGTCGGAGTTGGGGGGTGCAGAATGTAAGCAAAATAGCTTTTCCTTACTGGACAGAAATATATCAAAGTAAAAAGCAATCTGCATAGTTAATGTCTTTGTGAGCTTTCCAATTTAAAACAGAAAAGCTGTAATTTTTCTTTGCTGGCAATCTGGAAACACTCTGGAGTTAATTACAGCTGATTCGAAGTGAACCGCACAAACAAAGGCCAGTCTATGTCCAGACAATTATACTGCATTAACCAGCTTAGAGCTTCCTGCTGATGTTTCAGTACTCTTCTATTACACCCTTCTAACTTCCCAGCACGATAGAAAATGCTTCTGCAAGAAGGAATTAATGAAGAGAACTGCAAAAGAATGTGTGACGACCTCTCCTGACACGGCAAAAAAACTTTCCACCCATGTCACGACAAAAGGAGAGAAGGTAATTAAGTTTGAATGGAGGGATGTAACCAAATATAGTATATGCCTTTAATGCTAAGCACAGAGATAGTTTACAAAGGCAGAGTGGAGAGTGTGCTGTTCTACCTGAGGACTAACCCATATCACTCCTTCTCTTCCTGCAGGCCAGTAACAGTCCCAGATTGTTTTCATTTTCTACGTGACAGAGGACTCCTCGCTTTCTTTTATTGGAATCAAAAGGAGATATGAACTTTGAGCATATAAACGTGTAATGAAATTTAGCTTTTATATGATGAAAGAATAGTAAGATCCTAGGTATTAACCTGTTCAGTGCCAATAAGTCCATAAAGAAAATCGAATACATTTTAGTTTAGCTAAACCAGTGGCTTTAAAAAACTCCCCTTGAAATTTGTCCTAAACTGCGACCTGTTTCCTTCAGTCTTTATTTCCCAGGGCAAATTTTATAATCCATTTGCAAGACGTAAAATCAATGACTTTAATAAATAAACGTGCTGTTAGCTTCATTCTTTCGCATTAGCCTATATGTTTTATTTACTCAGAATAGCATTGAGAAGGGTATGCGCAGAATTAAGGGTGTTTAATTGATAAAAGGGGCATTTTCATTTTCCCCCCCATTTGAATGGAAGGATATTGGGCGATATACAGTATATTGGGAAATTCATTAATATTTCACATTTCTTTTATTGGCATATGATGATATGTATTGGACTGTAATCTCCTAGGTGTGTGTATTATCACCTATCTACATGTATTCCTTGCAGGTCAAAAAAGAAATAAATCACACTGTGTGGTAGGTTAATGGAGCATATCTATAAACGTGGGGTATCACAAAATGATTATAAATATGCCCCTTTGTGTGTAAACCATTTGTTGGATTTGTGGCCTTAATTGGCCTCAAGTTATTTTGTGCACCAAACCACTGACCAAAGGGTGAAACAACCACGAAGAACGTCTGTTTTGACCTACGAACGTATGCATGCATTAGCTTGGGCGGCATTTGTTCATCCGCCACAGTATGTGCGAGGCTTAATCCTAGTGTTTGGCAACACACAATTCATTATTGCTGTGTTTTTGGTCAGGTGCATGAAACACACCTGTATACTTAGCCTTTATATGGCTTTTCAGTACATTCTCATTTAAACACTGTAAGCTAGATTCAGTGAGAAAACATTATGTACATCAATATTAACTTATTTGACCTAATTTCCTTTAATATATCCTTCCTTTTTAAATACATTGCATGTTTCTGACAAGTGGTACACACTGTTATCATGCTGGCCATACACTACAAAACATACCACCCCCACCCCCTATGTTCCCGGCCCGATCATTTTGTGGTCATTATTCATTTGCAAAATAAATTTGATCTGGGCAGGGAACCTCAGGAGGTAAAATAGCTGGACTTTTTTTTAACATCAAATCTATTAATGTCTAATAATTTTATCGCTATCCAGTAAGTATAACCATGCAATCTACTGTGATCAGTCATACCAAGAGCAAATCTTATTGGTGTTTTGTCACCATGTCAATAGTTTATGACCATGATTGGTAACAATACTTTACGGTTAGGCCCCTACATAGACCGGTCTTTAAGTGACAATAAAGTAGTGTTCTTCTCACACATGCAAGGCTTTTTAAAGGAAACCTAGTAATTTCTATGACCATTACACATATTTGAGAATATTATTTGAGGATCTTCTATATAAGTTTGGGTTTATAATTAGAGATGCTTTAAGATGAATTCTCAAAGTGGCCAAGCATGGAGACATTTTTATAGAAATCATTAAGTGTTTGTACACACAAGATGATATTTTGGCCTGATTGATCACCTGCAACAATAATATGATTGGATCTGCCAGGTCGTTGAAAAGGATTTACTGCATGGCTGATCTTTTTTGAAAGATTTTAGGTAAAATAAGTTATAAACAACAATTAAACATGGTTAATTTCACAGTCTTCAGTAGCTCACACAATCAGTCAGCAGTGGCGTGTTAATTCCCAGACTTAAAGATTATCAATAGGTACATCCATCATTTGGGAATATTGGCCAGTTTGTACCAGCACTTAAGATGGGTACACACATTACCGATAAAAGGCCAATCTTGTCAGTACAGTTGAAATTGGCTCTTTGTTTCCGTATTTCTACATTGTCTTTGGAAACAGCCCTTAGGAATGGAACATTTTCCTTGGCCGTGGTCAACTTCCTGTACTATGGTATAGTGAGTTGACCGCAATTAAAAGGAGTGTGGCAGTCCTGAATGTTGTCTTACAGATTCTGTCTGTCATCTTTGAAAGATTGGTACTGTGTGTACCCAGCTTAAAGGAGGCCAATGTACATTGTGTGCTCATTTCCAAGCCCAGCAACCAAAATCAGATATTGCAGTTTGGGGGACAAGGAATTCCAGTCTGGGTCTTACACAGATAATCACTATGACTTATTTTTCAACATAACACTTTCATATAACACTTTCTGTGGTGGAAATATTCATATTTTATTACACATTGTTTACCATTGGCCGCAGATTGTCATTGTTTAAATATATTAAAATGGGGACCCACTGATTGATTTGAACTATGATTACAATAGTTCCCTAGCATAGATGAAGCACTTAAACAGCTAGAGGGTTAAGAGCTTGACATTCCTATTTTAGCCTCTTTCTTAAAAGGATTCACCTGTGATAAAGAACAAAGAAAATGAAAAACTTAAGGAAATCTGTTCAAACCGAATGTTGGAACAAATACATGCATGCCTACTGTATCTGTGATGACTCATAAAATAGAATTGTACTTTCGAAAAAGACTTAATAAGCACACAAAATTATCACTGTACAGCTCCTACACAAGAGAGTAAAACAAAATAATAGTCTTGCTGACTGCCATACTGCATCATTGTTCACGCAAGCACATTCTTAAACACAACCTGCAAATTGCCCTTGAAGTCATACAGGAAAAGAATTTAGTGAGAAAGGCTGAGCAGGTGGAAGATTATATACTTTTTTAATATAAAAAAAATGATGTGCATTTCTAAAAGACAGCAACATACTGAGCCTTAAGCATTAATCACTTCTCTTTGTCTCATCTATGCAAAGCAGGATTAGGGATAAAATGATGACTTCTTAATCCCTTTGATTTGTCTTTACTAAATAAATATTAATCTACAAATCAAAAGGGTTCTTCCAGGTATTACAATGCGCACAATATACATTAAGAAAATGCTCAACAGCCATGGAACTTGTACTGGTTTTTACAAGCTTCTCATTGATGAGAATGGTCCCAATCCATTTCCTCTTCAACCCTCAAAAATCCCTCTCCGATTTGAAAGTTTAAGTTCATAATCCTACTAAACATAAAGATTAACCTTGGAATCCATTAAGTCTTTCTTTAAAGAAATTCACTACATTAATCATGTCAGAGAATTAACAAATCATATTACCATGTTTATTTATATGTCAATACTTTCAACTTGCAAATCCACCGCATTCTAATCCTTGTGTTGATAAAACCCCAGAATCAGAAAAACTCTATTTCTAATCTTTTACAGAACGCAGTTGGAAGAGAACAAGTTCTTGTTATAAATAATTTTGCTGGTTTTCATTACAGTTGTGTGCTATTGTTTATATATCTTGTGTACACAACCATTACATCTGCAGTCATTTTAAAATGTCAATAATGTAACTGAGAATGTTAATAGTCGCACTGGTCCCAGGAAAAGTAGTATGTTTTCTATTGGAAGATAAGCAAGCCACTAAAAACTGCATCTGTGGGTATTGAAATTTTCAAAATCGTTTAACTATGTTGTTTTCTTCTTTAAGGAACAATATTAAATTTTTTTCCATCTGGCAAATGAACTCAATCATTTTTACCCCTAGTATTTATCTTAAAATAAAGAAAGAATTGGGTTTACACTGAATGGAAGCATGCCTTTGTATATATATGGAATATGCCTGTGGTCTTATTAAACAATGTTTCCTGCTCTGAACCATTCATTCATTGTTGGAACATGGCAGGGACGCTGGGTAATAGGTCAAATAATGTCATAAGGGTTCCTGATTATCTTTTACCAGTATTATTATATTTAAAGATATCCATTGGTAGAGTTTAGGTACAGTTGTTACTCAGGCAGCTCAATCATATGGTGCATCATTAATGGTTATATAGTTGGTCTCTCTGCCAGGTAACTAATCATTGACCTTTGGAATCTGACAGAAACTCTCAATCTTGCTTCTGTTTTGGGCAACCATAACATTGTATCTATTGCTAACTTGTGGGCCAATGACTTCTAGAGATTGAACTTTTCTATAAAGATCAGTACAAATATATTTTTTAAAAGGTAAATTTGTGGGGAGGGGGAGGTAAGACAAGAAATACTAAAGAAAACAGTCACTACATGTTGGGCTTATTTCTTATGTCTATTTATTCAAAATCACATGATGTATTTAGAGAAAATGTAACATTTAAGAAGGGGACACTTACAGTCATGTTAGTATTCCTACAACAATGGGTCTATTAATAATTGGCAGTGTCATTAAGGAACAGAAGGACATTCAACCAGCAGGGATTCAGGAGTCATCAAAAGTCATTTTAAAGCTTTAGATCTGAAAGAAGAAGCTTTCGTCTTCCAGTCTCTATGTATATGTGTACACTTAATATAGCAATACAAAGTGGTGTGTTCATATCCACATGGGAGGAGGGACCCCTGTTGTTTTAACAAAGCAAGTTAGGGTTTTAAGGCATCATTAAACAATTAGAGGATGAGGTTGGTCCTATGAAACCATAATTTACGACTATGTTCTAACAACATCCCAACAATAAAGTTTCTATTCTCTGGTTACGTAAAATAAAAAAAACCTTTGCTCTGAAGCCTAACACCACTGTAATTATCTTCATAAAACTAAGAGCAGGCCAGGTATTCCAGCAAGCATTCCATTGCCATTAGCAACCCTCCAAGTCGAAATGATTAAAAAAACAGCCCGTGTAGGAGTGGGAGAAAGTATATTTAAAGCCTTTCAGTACATATTTAAACAGCGCATTCAACACTCCTAACTAGTGATGCTAGTCAGGCGATTAACAGATGGTCTCCAGACCATTCAGCTACCAACTTTCCATATGGTTTATTAGGATTCAGTATTTTAGAAGCATTTCGCTCCTTTTTATACAACTAAAAATCAGAATACAGACAAAACCAAAAGACTACATTATAAATAAAACCCACACAAAAATAAAAACCTCGGTTTCAAGTCTGGAACATTCAAGTCTGTTTATAACAAGAAATTTTGCTAGTGGTCCAAAAACACAAATGTTTTTGACTTATACAATCATATTTATAAAGCATCAATATCTGTTATTGCCGTTAACGATACTTTATAGCACCCAGTATTGGCCCATTGGCTTAATACCACCCAGTATTGCCCAGTTGACTGCCACAAGTATTACTTAAAGACGCTGTTGTAAAATAATACTGCATTTAAACATTTTCAAATAAGGCCCATATTTTCATTTAATTTGTTGTGTGCTTCCTATGACACAAATATTTAAAGGACAACTCCACCCTCATATTGACATCTTTAAGAAAGAATGGGCTCTTTAAAACATGTTGAGATGTCCTGGAATCATTGCTTATGCCTGCTATGCTCCTTGATGCCAAGTGTATGATTACTATATTTGTTCATGCCTCCTTCAGCAGTTTAGTGAGCTGGTTATGAGCTTGATCATGCTCAGAGGTAGCTAGAGGCTGTGATATCAACTGTCACATGGATGACTGTCAGTTGCTAACTGGAAGAACCAGGAAGCAGAAACCAAGGCAAAAGGACTTAGTGCAGATTTTCAGGTTAGTCTTATATCTTTCTGCTTTCTAACTATTGCAGTTTTGGGGTTTAATTTATCTATATATCAATTTTCATTTGAGGGCTGGGCTTTCCCTTTAAATAAACAATGTGCTTCTGTTAAGCTTCATTTTTTATAATTTTTTTTCCTCTTTTTTTTTTTAACCCTGAGACTTAATTTGTCTGTTGTGCAGAAGTGAAATGAGCAATTCGGTAATTAACTTTTGTGCTTTTAGATGTATGAACTTTAATTAGATTTCATTATAAACAAACAAATGTCAAACACAATTATAAGCTCCTTGCTTTACTCGCACATTATCCCTTTTCAAACAAACTTGATGTCACACAAATTATAATCAAGCGCCCAGCAATTCGGAGTTGAATTTTACATGATTTGCTAGTAACTTGATTACGTTAACTTCAATATCATTACAGGAAAAGTATTTTAAGATAAATAATTACCAGAATTCCAACAGGAGACAAGCTTAATTGTATTGATTCAAGAGAACTAAGCTTAGTGGGATGAAGCTGAAGGAATAATGTTATCTAAAATCTACCGTTTCTATTAAAATAATATTGCCTGGCAGGGAAAAACGTAATCTGAGATAGGTGTATGAAAAATCAGATACAGAGCTCAAATAATTATTTCATCCAATTATCTCATATGGGAAACAACAAAGTATCAGTCTGAAGGAACCCTACAGAACTCAGTGTTGTTGCTTTATTACTGCCTAGTTCATCTGTTATAAGCAAGAATAAGCAGAGCTGCCAGCATATAATGAAGGTGAATGATTAGTTGTGCAGCACTGAGAGTGAACTCTTCTTCATTGCTATAAGAGTTAATTAAAGTTTACCACCAAACATCAACCAAAGTAGGTCGTTGATCATGTTTCAGTATTAACTGCAAAGCAGACAATTGTTGGCAGCAATTAGCATGACTATCAAATGACCTGTAATGATAATTATACATTTAAAAAGAAAAAGAAGAAAACTAAAAGGTTGAAAAATAAGGAAAAAAACTAATCAGCCCTCTCTGTCTAGAACTAGTTGAAATGCATTTATCAGATTATTGGAGTTTAGCACTGGAAATCAATAGAATTAAACAAGCAGAAGTTGTCTAAGCACATGATCTGTGTTAGGGTAATTTACTGTACATGAAGGGAAAACTATAACCTGCTCAATGAGCTAAATACAGAAAAGGAAAATCAGATAACTTTCAATGAATTGGCCAGTTTACAAGAATTCCTGTTCAGACCCTCCCCCTTTAGGCTTCCCATACTGTATATGAGAACACTGTATACCTGTCCTGTTGAACAAATTATTTGGTGTTTTATGAAAAATGTATTGTTATTATTATTCTGTTAGTAAATAGCATGTTTGGCAGATTGAAAGAAAAATTTCAGTTTCTATACACCAAACATCTCATGTAATATATGCAAGATAACATCACTGAAAATAATTTTCATAAAATGCCTTACTGCTTTGCATGCTTATTGGATTGTTGCCTAAAGCTATTTTACAGAGATATTTTTTTCTTCTTTCTAACAAACCTCATTTTCCCAACTAATACTGTTATGTTAAGGATTTGAGCCGAGAGTTGGCTAATCCCAGTTTTTCCCTAGAGCTGTATTTAAGCTATGGCCCACTCCCAATACAAAAGTGTCTCTAGAATCTCTCTTGCCCCCCTTCAGCACTCAAACATTCATTGGTCCTGACATTTTCACTTCAGCCATGACAAACCAGCCGATGGCAATGATCAGATTGTGTTCAAGCTCTGCTTTATCTGAAGATATATCATTAACTCTCATCACTATTTCTTAATATAGCTCATTGGATGCATTTGCATTGTTTGTTAAGAATTACAATATGAAAAATAAAAAATACACACATAAAAAGTACACTGGAATAAGGAAGACCTTTTTGACTGATCTAAAATGAATGGTTCTACGGCATATACATTCTCTGGGGACTTTAATAATTGCCCTAGGTCTTTGTCCTGGAAGAATATTACACTAATTGACAGTGTTGCAAGTGTACTGGCCATCAAGGCTGAATGCAGAAAGTGTTGAACTACCTATTGTGCTTTGCAGAACAATATTTAAAAAAAAGCGAAAATGGTTTTAAATGAACAAACATTTAATTTACATAGAAATACATACATTTCATACTAATGTTGGAATACAGTAAGGATGTTTCAAGAGATAAAAAAAACCAACAACAACAAAATGCTGCCAATCAAATCCCATAAAACAATTCAATGCTGTTTCTACACTGACTGTTCACACAAAAGCCATCTCCTTCTACTCATCTCAGACTTCACAACAGTGAACCTTCAACTTTACAAGCTAGACCTTAAAAAGGTCATGGACTTTGAGGGAAAGCATTATTCACTTTTTGGTTCAGTGAGGAGCTGTCCTTTCCTGTGCATATTGGCAATATAACACCCCCTTCTTTTACCAGAGCCAGAAAAAAGCTAAGCACTTGTATGGGGTTTCTGAATAAATCAAAGGTGTATCACTACAAGTACTACTTTCAACATCTGTGCTGTCAGTGGTATTCCCCACAAACAAATTCTCATGATCCTTACTACTAGATAACTGAAGTAGTTAGCAAGATAATGTTTTCTTATGACTCAAAACTGGTAATTCACAATTTTCACTTTTTTTCCTTACAATTTAACAAATCTACATAAAAAAAAGAATGCTAACGTTACAATATCTGCTAGTGAAAATAGGATTTTCTCAGTTTCCTGGAAATTATAAGAAAGTATTTATTTTTTGTACATTGAAAACAAATTTCTATAAATGATGATGGTTGTTATTATATGTTTATAAACCCAATTACTATTTTAGGAACAATACATATGGAAAAAAAATCTAAAAGAGTTTTTCTAAAGTAATAAAGTTGAGAGATCCCAGCTAATCACCTGTTGCACTAAAAGGTTGGCATACACCCACATATACCGTTGGGATTTGCCTAGTACTGGCAAGATGTAGGGACCAAAAATGTCTGTCAAATATATTGACGAGCTATGGCCATCGGCATCATGGGCGATTGTTCCAGATGGAAAATTTCTGCCAGTTGGCATTGGCTCTATTTACTTCAGTAGAGTATATATGGAGCATTTGTTTCTTTTTTATTTTTGAATCTGGCAAATTCACAATCAGATTCCAATGGAATTTTATGTGAATTTTCAACCTAAGGTGAATGTGCAAGGGTACCTTTTATACTTACTAGATATACTGTGAAGGCCATAGTAAATTAATCGCAGTAGTTTTAGTATCTTAGAGAGATATGTTGACTTATTGATTGGCAAGAAGAAAAAGGTTGGGAGTAGTATCTTGAATTCTGATTGCATGTCAGCCAATCAGTCCCTTACCTTAGTGATAAAGAAAATTGACAGGCTTCCTTGCTCATAGGCAAAAGAACTAATTGGATTGGATAAGGTGTCCAACCAGTTGCCCCGTGCAAGAAGATGAAAACAGCACCTGTGCAAAAATCACCATGGGGTAAAGCTGGGTACACACAGTACAGACCAGTAAAAGATGACAGACAGGATCTGCAAGATCCTGTCTGTCATCTTTCAAAGATCTGCATGCACACAGTCCCGAGTGACCTATACACATCATAGGGAGAACGCTCGGGACTGTGTGTTTCCCTAGGCCGTGGCAGACTCTATATGGAGTCTAGAGCGGCCAATGGAAATATTCGGTCTTTCCTGAACAAGCGTTCGGTGGCCCCGCTCTCCTTCAGGAAAACGAAGGTACACACAGTAACAATAAAGCCCCGATACTGTAGGATCCAACGGTATCAGCGCTTTATTGATACTGTGTGTACCCAGCTTAACCTGAGAATGGTTCATTGCTTACATTCCATAAATTCAGTCTGCTGTCTCTGTTGCTAATGTATAAAAATCTTTGCTAACGAGTGTCACTCCTGAAACTCACTTTTGTGTTAATCCCTTAGAAACTAGTGTGTCCTCTTTGGGCAATTTCCTGTGACCAAGCAAAAAATACCTGACCAAGCAAAAAATACCTTTCCTGCCCTAATTTATGAAGGCTGTACAATAGACACGTGCACCTACAGCGTGCTTCATAAGTGATAGTAATGTCCATAAAGACTGGGGCCCAGATCTAGGCAATTACTGTAAAAAATAAACTATCCTGTTTTTGTTGTATACTATGCAAAATGTAAACAAGATTTTCCCCTTCACATAAGATTTCTGCTTCGCTAAGACAGCAAATAAGCAAAGACAGATTAACAGGAAACTAAGGAAATACAGCATCTAATCCACTTAGCATGTATAATTAAGTAGAAAGATTTGTACACCACTACTTTATTATTTGTCAGACAAGTAGCAACAGGCCTCTAACATGTACAGTTCAACCAGTGCTGAAAAACATATCGACTAGGGAGTTGAGATGTATCAAACAGGATGTTCAGCAGGAATTCAACAATATTAGCAAGCTTTGCTATGCCATCAAACAGATGACAATTACTTTCGAGCTAATTGTAAAAATCTATTTCTGCTCAACATAGTTCCATATTTCCAAGAAACAAAGCTTATAATATATGTTCGATAATATTGCTATAAGACACCTTGTTTACTATACAATTAATACCAACTGGTTTTATCAAATCTATATGCAATTTTTGATGCCAAGCAAACATGTTGACAGATTGTGATACAAAGTAAACTTGCAAGACTAAAGCCTCGTACACAAGATAAAAACCATTCCTGACGATAATCTGTTCGGTTGGGGGTCGTTCGTTGATCCGCCATGGCCATGACGGATCAACAAACGACCCCCGTCTGAATGCATACGTGCGATTATAGGGGAAAACAACCATTCAACGCGGGTTGTGATGTGGTCGTGGGTCTGTGTCCCAAGATCGTACGTGTTTTTAAAGGCAAATACAATAAGAAAGATAAAAGTTCTGTTTAGTTCCATCCTCTGGTCTTTATTAGGCCATGGTAAAAATGTTTAATGCTGACAACTGTATTTTGACATATGCCATCTAGTCCCATAAATACTACCATAAATAGTATTCTTTTATCAATTAATCCCAACGTCAGTATTCAAATACTTAGAATAAATAACTTTTCAATGGATTTACATTCTCCTGTTGCATTATTTTTGCACAACAGTAACCATCAGGGGAAAAGCTACACACAGTTTACACCTTTATGAAAGGAATAAGAATTCCTGAGAAGTTAGGAGGCAGTTTTACAGGAAGATAGGCATATGAAGAGCTGAATCCCCCAAAAGATTAACTGCCTCAGTTCCAACATAACTACTTCAGAAGAAACAATGTAATATAGCTAGAAACCTGTGATACATTCTGGGATTTTGCCTGTTCAGTAAGAATGCACATAAGCTACCATTAGTTCATGTGTTATCCAATTCTCCAGCAACTGGAGTCCAGCCAGTGACAACATATGCTGCTTGCTTAACTGTGTTTTAAAACAGAAATGAGATTTTTTTTTTATTAAATAAAGGAAGGTATATTTTTCTTAAAGAAATCAAGCTTGTGTTTGAACAATCTTTAGTTCACCCAGAAAGTTTATTTTCCACTTGTAATTAAAAGTAGGTCAAGGAGGGGCAATTATTAAGAAGCAGCATCCCTATTTCCATATGAATATTTTAAAGAATGACCTAGTAGTGTTCAGCCCAGTACTAGGCTGAACAAGCATGCACAGTATGAATAAAGCCCCCACGATTAACACAATGGATTAATACAGTTACTGTACAAGTAACATATATATTTTTTAGAATGCAAATCATTTTTACAGCAAACACTGCTTTGCTGCTTTGGTTTTTACATTCCCTTGGGTTTTAGGACATTACAGTGTGATGCAATGCACTGTACAATAGGGGTTTACAAAGGATCTATACATTGAATGTATAAGTAATACAGAAAATGTCCCATTTAGGGTATTATCTACTTCATTTATATGCTTTACAACAGCTACATACAT
This sequence comes from Hymenochirus boettgeri, assembly GCA_019447015.1. Lineage (NCBI taxonomy): Eukaryota > Metazoa > Chordata > Amphibia > Anura > Pipidae > Hymenochirus > Hymenochirus boettgeri. The sequence goes on along the minus strand of CM033474.1, from coordinate 231,742,034 downwards.
AGTTTTATCTGCTGTATCCCCAAGTGAAATCACAGCATGTGCTAGGAAACGTCTCTGAACCAGAAATAAACAAATCAGGTCAGCATCTGGTAGGATCTGCCAACACTTGTCTTTGGTGGCACTAAATTGATAATTATTGTGACCTGACACTTGGAAAATGGGTGTTTAAGGTACATGCAGATAAATAATTATCCACACTGCATTTAATTTACAGATGTGCAAAAAGAACCAGTTGCCACCTTTAAAAGTGTCTCAACACTTAGGGTATTTTAACTGCTCTAATTACTTTTGAGAGGACATAATTAGAAGCACTGATCGCACTGTCAACAGCTAGCCAGCAATAAGCTTAGACATTGTCGAAACAACTGAATTTCAAAGCAAAAATGACATGCAGTCTCAGTAAAAACTTTTAATTTGAAATGGAAGAAAATGAATCAAGAGCCCCCCCCCCCCCCAACACACACACACAATAACACATACACACACACACAAATACTACTCAACTGATTATTATTCTGACCATACACTGATTATCTTTATCTATGGTGCCGGAAATGTATATCACTGCTTGAAATAGAGTTCACATAAGCTATAACCACAAGTAAATAGTTTCGGTACACAAGGTTTATTAGCTAAGAGGAAATGAATGAGATGACAATTAGAGGGTTGCACAAATATATAGAATCTGAAACATAGAACTACGAGAGTGCACTGTGAACTATTATTCGATTAGCTGATGTTATGCTACGGTAATATTTCAGAAACAAGACTATATACAAACCTTAAAAACAATCTTTACCACACTTATAACTTCATATGATGGTGAAAACCAAAGACATCTTCTACCGTTGAAATCTGAGCTTTTGCTTGTATTCCAAAGTCTTGGATAAATCTAACTTTAAGTAGAGCAGTGTTTAGGGAATAAAGAAGGGCCTGCGTTTTTATCATCCTTTCATCTTAGTCATTCAGCCAGCCATTCAGTCCCCTATTCAGGAGAGCTTTTCATTATGCAAAAAAATGCTAATCCTTTTCCGATGCTTTCACACTTGTATAAACCACCGATCCTTCCTCTGAAAAGTAATTATATCAGTTTACGTTTCTGTCAAAAAAGGATTAATATTCTGGTAAAAAAAAAAAAAAAAATCGTATCTTCTTATCTTCAGTTGTAAGAATGATCAATGGAAGAGGTAAGAGCAAGAGTCATTTCTCTTTTTTTTTCCCTTTTTTTATCCTTTCTTTGTGCTAGCCAAAGGAAGAAAAAACCCAAACTTAATCTGCTGTAGAAACTCTTCAGTGATTGAGGTAACCTACCCCTTTACAGGGGCTTGAACAAAATAATCCTCATTCAGGTCTATTAATCAGACAAATTATGAAAGAATGTGGCTGGACTGGTTGACACTATCCTGTATTGGAAGACTCGGTAACAGCCTCGTAACAATGTCCTCTTCATGGGTAATGAACAGCCATGACAAATGGAGCACAGCAACTATTTATTTGCATATGCAAATTCCCACACAAGGGAAACATGTACAAACAAGTGTCATTGTAAGGTGGATTAGACAACAGCATTTTCTTTTTAGTACATTCTGTAACCTAGAGCA